>JAUJPO010080428.1:0-10699 GCA_032270745.1 Tiaropsis multicirrata
AGAACATCATAGAAAAAAAAGCAGAACAAAAGTACTTTTTTTCCAGGAGCAACTTGCATATAACACATGTATTTTTCTAGGAGCGCAAATTGCTGCATCGAACAGATTTTTTTTTCCAGGAGCCATATTTCCACATCGAACAGATGTATTTTTCCAGGAGCCGAAAATCAAAATAACAGACAGTTCTTTCCAGCCCTGGAAACACTTCTGAACAGTTATTTTGTGTTTTCTTCTAGCCCTCGGCTGCTCTTGAACCGACCTTTTTGTGCGACCTTAAAATCTCATGCTAACGTTACGTTGTTTCGACATGTTTCGACGTGTTTTCAACGTTGTTTCGACGTGTTTTTAACGTTGTTTCGACGTGTTTCGACGTGTTTTTAACGTTGTTTCGATGTGTTTTCAACGACAAAACATTGTAAAGACGTCGAAACAACGTTGAAAAGCGGCGTATAAAGGCCAAAAATTTCGATGCTATAATGCAATTAATGTAATAGAACCCCAGTGATATATTGAAAATTCAGTCGGTGTTATGAGGAGATACGCTGGTGTAAAAAAACAATAAGGTTCAGTTTTGACATCTTGATGACGAAGCCACCACGGAGAAGAAATAACTAATTGAGAGACACGTCTAGTATAAACTTTGAATTCCCCCGGGGTACTGAGACAGGGATTTTTAATCCATTTCACGAGAAGAGTTTTTTTTAATCCAGGCTTAAAATTTCAATCTTCTTCGTTCTTCATTCTATACATTTTGAATAGTTTCGACGATAGCCAATTTTATCATCCGTTAAGTAATTTTTAGAAACCAGAAAAATATTATGTTGCTGAATTCAAGCCATAAACTGCTGTTAATTTAGAGAAAATTGCGGCGGGAAAGTCTGTTCCTTAATCTACCTCAAATTCACCCGCGCGCAAAAAAAGATTGCCCGTCTGATTATAGTGGGTTTTGAGATAATTTGTTGGATAGAGTAGAGGTTAAGATAGTCTATAGTTTTGACTAAAGAACTAAAAACAACATACTATCTTACGTTACATAAGGTTATCTCAACGCGATGTTTTTAGAACAGCTTGACACCGTTTCTATTTTATATTGCGTCTAAACCGTTGTTAATTTCCAGATGGTTTCTCTTGTTTTCGTTTTTTCCGTCTTGTTTGCTTCTCTTTACGCCATCTTGCTTTTTATTTCGTAATGTGTCCAGCCTTATGTATTATTCATGGCAGCCCCCATTGGATTGTGGTAAAAAAAGTCTCAATTTTCATTTTTTAAATACGTCTGAAATCGAAACCAAGAAAGAAAATGATTTACGTTATTACATAATTTACCTTTTGTTTTCTGAACTTTTTGCTTGCGAAATTTCGAGGTTTTTACCATAAAATTAGAGTTTTATCTCGGTTTTACTACGTAGTTCAGACACAATTTTTCTAAGAATATCATATTATTTTGTAAATTTAACAATAAAAAGAACAAAATTCCTTTTAAATTACGTAATTGTTGAAACCCAAGTTAAATATTCATGATATGGTTCCAGGAAGCCCAGCAAAGAGTCAAAAAATATATTTTGAACTTTGAGTTTTCTTTTTGAAAATAAGGAATATCTAAGCAGCGAGCAAAATAACTTTTTTAAATAAGAGAAGTCTAAATAGGTCCTATAGTGGTCATCATCTTTAGACAGAATATACATATAAGTCTTTCCTAACCATCAATATGATTTGGGAAACCTTTATTCGGACTTGAAGACTCAACGGTTGTCTTTACGATTTCTACAGAAAATTCAAACGTTCATTTCCATATACTAACAAACGATTAACGAGAGTTAATACTCTGAACGACTCAACGTTGAATGTGATTAGCTATGCTCAAAGTTTTTTCCTCAATTTTGACCTAATAAAATATATACAATCTTTTGGCATTATTATGGTATTCGCACTTCTTAAATACCCCTGTCTCAGTGACCCGTTGGAAATTCTTTTTGTCGGTGGAGATACCTTAAATAAAGAGACATAAAATTCAACAATGGGGTGTATCAAAATTGGAACGGGGACGGTTTTTTACACATTTTTTTCCGAACTACTTTCCCAGTGAATAGGAGGTCCCACCGGCCTGTGATATAGGGGTGTCTTTTGACTAATATTTGAAATGACCTTTCAACCGATTTTTTGGAACAATGTCAGAACGGAAAAATGTTATCATTTTGGACGTTGAAACAAACGTTGTGTTTCCGATGGGTCTGGGTACTAGTAGTCCATTTTTTTTCATCTCCAACCATTATATATTAAAAAAACACATTCTGTAATGGCCTGTGCTGATGTAAAAAGAGTCCGCTTTTAATAATAATAATAAGGCTAGAAATGCGTAGATCCTTTGCCTTGTTTTAATTGGTCTCTTAATGGGTTTTCCGTATTTCCGTTCGATAAATTAATTGATTGACGTGGTTTTGGAATATAACTTTTGTTTGTTTGTGTCACGTCAGTACTTCGTTTTCAAAGAGAATATTTTTAAACATATGCTATAAGAAAATGTTCGAACACAAAAATGTTAAGAACATGCTAAGAACATTTTATGACTGGATCTCAGAAAAGTTAAGAGCATTCGCAGGTTTCCTCGAGTCACAGTGTTCTTATAAATATAACCTGTACCTACATTCTCGAATCGAATATTTTACATTGTTTTGACTGCACTGCTTATTTGCACTTGCCGGGCCCCTGAATGGGATTTAAATTCCAAAGCTTTCCAAAAAATGTCCATTGATTTCCCATTTTTATATGTTTTTACGATCCTACCAGGGATTCACGAGATTTGAAAAGGTACCCTGACCAGTGTACCCTTAAGTTTTTCCCCTCCCTTCCCCCGGGTTTGCGTTTTCCTACTTTCCATTTCGGATTACTTATCAATCAGCATTCTTGATGGAAGGGTAGGATTTTAAACATTTCAGCCTTTGTAGATACTATTACAGTATCTAGACAAAAGTAGTCTAATACCGGTCTAATACTGGTCTTTTTCTTTCATCCTACACGTATGACAAGTTATTTACATATTGTATTGCATCAACATTGTGGTACCAGTTTTATTATATAAATGACTCACATTTCAATCAGATTGTCAATCATTACGCTCCTCCTCCTTCAAGTCGATAAAAATGGTATATACAACCTCAAAAAATCGCTCCAATTTTATAATGTACCTTACACTCTTAGAAATTAAAAGGGTAGGACACTCAAGGTAAACATCCTACCTGACGTGCGGCCCTTAAGGTTAGGGTTTTCGAGGTTCTGACAAAACCCAGATGCACTGCTAGGGTAGGAAATTTAGAAAAATGAGAAACATTTTGCTAAAACTCTGGGGGAAAATGGCCGAGATCTAGTAACTTTTAGAAAGATACCTCTAAGCTGGAGAAACTTCACTCTAAGTGTTCTAGTAGTTTCAAGATGTCTAGGTAGGATGTAAGAACAATTTCTCCACCCTTCCCAGCAGACACGGAACATTGTTTTAACGTTGAAACAACGTGTATCTGTTGGGTTATGACTTACGTTGTCTAATACCTGTATAATAATATCTGCTTAATAACTGTTTTTAATCTCTTCAGGTATTTTTAAAAGGTATTATTGTGTGAAAATTTATTTTCCCTTATATAGAGAGATTATTTTACTCAAACCTGAAAATAGTCCTTCTTGTCCGAAGTGCCGTGTTTTTTTTTTACTTATGAAACGTCAATTCTGCCGAAATGGCTGTTCATTCAGTTACAAAACTCACATGGTAGTTTACGGTACCCTTTGGTGATCCCCAGGGCCACAGTTTATGGTCTATCATTCCTGTCGTGAGTTTTTCGATATCCAATCCCGACATTGTTTAAACGTTGAAACAACGTTCCTTCCGTGTCTGTCGGGTTCTTTTGATACAATGCCAAGAGAAGCGATTGTTTCTTTACCGTTTTTTGACCAAGAGCATCAGCAATGGTGTTGTCAGATATTAGTTCTTTTTTATAACTTCTTCTTCGTTTTCAAAGAGAATATTTTTAAACATTCCTATAAGAACATGCTCAAACACAAAAATGTTAAGAACATGCTAAGAACATGCTAAGAACATTTTATGACTGACACCCAAGGATTTTGAAAATTTGTAGAAAGATAGTACCGCCAGGGTTTGGTGTATATTTTTTGATAGGGTTAGGTTGCTCCTGGGAAATCTGAATTTCGCTGAAATGCCTTTTATGTAAGATGAACGCTGCTTCCAAACAATGTAATGGTGATAATAGTATGAATTGAAATAACTATCGCTCCATTACCAGTTCGTTGTATTGTTGTATTTTCTACAGTTGATGCTTGCATGAGGAAATGATTGAGGCTTGTCATCGTCGAATGGGATACCGGTCTTTTTTATTCCCATATTTATATCACTTATACTTTTATAGCATCCTATAAGTTGAAAGGTTTTAAGATTAGAGGGTTTCATATTCGTCATATCTTCCCACTTAATTAAGATTTTCATGTCGAGTCAGGTTGGAGGGAAAGGAATGAGATATATTTACATAATTCCGTCCTTACATGCTGTGAGATCTCTTCTTAATTGTAAATCTAACGCGAAAAAAACGAAAAGATATTACCCGCTGACAATCCGATTCGGGTTGGTGTATTGATACCTTTTTGATTTTGTTGTTATTTAAGAACTCGCACAACAGCCATGATAAGTTCTAGTATTTAACCCTTAGACTCCAAACACGTATATATGCGTTTTGAAAAAGGTAGGTTTATCGGGGCTTAGTAGTCATTTGGCTATTACTCTAGGCCACCTCATTTAACCCGAATGGTTTTAGAAAGAGTATAAAAAGAGCTTTCAAACGGTACCAAAATCCTTGTCTATCTCTCATTCTCTACTAGCCTTGATGGTAATTTAAAGTTTTGTGAAATTGTGAAATTTTTTAATTTTTTTCAAAGCGATGCGTAGTTTAAAAAAAAGAGTCTAATATAAGGGTTAATGGATGTTCTCTCTCTGGAAGGATTTTTTGACATACGTTTTTTTATTAAACAAAAACGAACATTTAAAATGGCGTAAATTTTTCACATGCGGCTGAAGCGGTGCAAAGTAGACCAATGTTTATTGGATATGTGTTGTCCAGTGGCGGATACAGAAGGTTCTCGAAGATTTTGATGGAGAGTATTTCTTTTGCTCATATTCCTTATATGGAAGTCAACACTCTCCGTCAAAAAATCCGCACATCTATGATATATGTAATTTCTATAGTAGCTTCGATGTGTTATGTCTTTTAGCCTTTACCACACTTTCCTCTCGTGCGAGTTCACGTTTAAGATTCTAAAAACTTCCCGGGTACAGGCTATATATGAGGTTCTCTTATAATCTTTGTGGGTAAAACATTTAGAGGTTGGATTTTGATAACTACGTCATACAACGATTATCGAATTAATGAATTAGATCCGGATGTGTTTTTTTTTTGTTCCAAAGAAGAAAAAAGTAAAAAAAGAATATATCCTTCCTCTCATAATCACATGCTCACAAAATTATAGATCGAATTTTGGCTTCTATTTTTAGACGTCAAATCTAGCGCTTTGATTACACTTGTTAAAAGTCAAGATTTGATATATTAAGCCCTGTTTACTTTGTAAACCACCGAAATCAGATTAGAAAAGGAAAGTCTTGTGAAAAAAACTTTTAGTAATACACTTTTATCAAAAGTCAGTACTTGTTCTTGATCAAAGTTCAAACAAAGTTGTTTCACAAGCATCGTAACGTTATTCGGACGAAAAGACGTTTTGTGAACCAGAAATCAGATTAAATGGTTTGACCACTGTTTTCTCTCTTACTTATGAATAAGAATCAACGAAAATGTACTTTCCAACTTTAAGAAGTGAGGCTTTAAACCCGATCGATGATCCTCTTCAATAATTTACTCTTTGGAACACCTTTCCAACTGATTCTTTTAACCTCGATTGCAGGGCGAACCATCAGCGGCCGCGCGTGAAAAAATAAGCGCCGTTTCTAAAATCACGAAAGCTAATCGCCCTGGGTACGAGGTTGACAATGCTTTATGTTTACTCTCATCAGTTTTCTGTTTTCATGCCAAATATCACGAATGTAGTGTCATGATGTATATCACGAATCAAATTCTTTTTAAACACAAACAAGTAAAGGGCCAAGTAAACAAACACTTTGATATATCTTGGGTTATTCAAGGGCCGATTGACGTCACTTTGTCAGGTTTCCCTTGAGCTAATCCAGTGGTCTTGTTTTTGCAAAAAGTCAAAAAGACTCTAACCGAAATTTACAGCCCTAGTGGTATGTGTTGAGCATTTTTTAACTTTGTTAATTCTTTCATAAAAAAAGTTTTCGACTGCTTATATTTCTGTCAAGTTTTACCCCATGTAGTAGTACCGTGTACTTTTTATCAGATTATTATGTTGAGTTGTTTTCGATTAAAGTGAACCTTCTTTTTGCTGACGTCATGCGGTTGTAAACAGTATTTCTTAGAACAATGATTATATTGTGGTAGTGTGATTATTATTGATAGATTTCATGAGTGTGGGATTTCTTTAATGTAAAACGCGAAACATAAATAATGAATTTGATATGAACTTCCTGAAGTAGTAGTACCGTCACTCAATCAGAATTGGGGGTTTCAGTTCGATCTCCCCCCCCCCCTCCCATTGTGTATAGATTTGTGTTGCCATTTCCCCTTCCCCAGATGACACGTGACACGTTGTTTCAACGTTCTTTCAACGTCAAATAACGTTCTGACGTTGAAACAACCTCTAGCGATGAAATCAATCTGAATTGTGCATACATAAATTATGTTGCCATTTCCCCGCCGTCTGCATAGCCCTAGCTTAAACAAGACATAGTTGAAACTCCCTGAATATTAAAATGCTTTAAAAGCACAATGCTGGACTAAAGGTAAGTCGACTTTTAGAAATGCGCTCCTTCCTCCAAGGTTGATGTGAATAAGGTCAGATTATTGCTACCATATGCCAACAGATCACATTCAACTGTGATTTTGGTGAATTTCTGCTATTTTAAAAAGACTACAACCCTATATCCGAAGTTTTAGCTGATTTTGTAATCAACAATATTTCATTTTTTTACACTATTTTCAGGAATATAAAGGACCAATCATTGATCTAGATGAAGACGATGCTTGATAGATGAAAATATTTCGCTGAAAGAAGATACCTATATCATTCATACGTATAAGAGTCAAGTCTATATATGTGAACGTTTTAGAGGTATGCTCCCATTAACTTTGAACTTGAAATGTTTTGGACATTTTGTCGAATCTCATTTTGTTATGATATTTTGCGGACCAACTTCGAACCCAAGATGATTGGTTCTCTTATGTCATGGCCGGTCACCTAATCGTTTCTCACGAATATCAGAATTTTCGAAAGGCGACCCTAAGTTTGGGGTTAACGGCTGAGTAGTACGGCATTGTGGGATGTTTGACTCCATGTAATATGTACTCCTTGAAACGAGGAGTGGTTCCAGAGGAATGATGCTTGTTCTAGTCAAGGAAAAATTCCCCGAAGGATTCCCTGACGGATTCTGGTGCCTATGGACCGGAATAGGCTTAATCTATTTCGCGTATCATTTTGGCATCTCATTGTGATTAAATGAAATGGCGAATTGAGCCCTATATGGAAATAATAACCATTTTTATATATGGTGAGCTATCGTGTTTTATCGAAGAATAAATGAGTCCTGAAATCACAATCGTCTCGAGTCTCTTGGTTTGGGCTTGGGGACTTTTCCCTTTATAGTGCTTTCATAGACGGAAACATCCTGAAAAGCCGGGTGTTTACCACTAGTTTTAAATTCTTAATTATAAACTGGTGTACATTCGGGTCAATCATCCCGGATTACGTAATTAAAATCACGGATGCATACCAAAATATCGACGGGTATTATTCTACTTTTTACTTTTTTACCACTTATACTCTTGAGTTGTTGAGTTGTCAATATATTACCCACGTAAAATATAAACTTAAGAAAAACCACTTGATTAGGTAGGCCGACCTAGCAATCAATTAGATGGTTTTTCTAAAAGAGTCTTCAAATATATCAAGTTGTTTTTTTAATTGCGTCAAGTCGTAATAACCTATGATTGATTTATTCTCGTTTTTTAATGTACAACTAACGAGAGCAGAACAGATTGTGTATTTTCTTGCCCAGCACGCTAAAAAGTCTGAAAACATTGGGAAAATAAACATGACCTGATATAGTCTGAAACGTAGACTTATACAAAACTAGTTCAGAAAGTCTGCCGTATACCTTCGCTTTCTGATTTGATTGATGGCGCTGCGATAGGACTTTTTCCACCATCAGAGACTAAAAGTAGTTGAGCTCCAGCTCCTGGACTAATACTACAAAACCTTTGCACGTTTCATCGTTAGAGGATGAGAAGCGCCGAGACGTGGTATTTCGTATCGTCTCTTTAGAGTAGCCGGAGAGTAGCGCATCTGGTAGCAAAGGTTAAATGTGACTAATGACACACTATGTCGGCTATGTCAGCAAAATTGAATTGAATTGAATTGAAAAACCGGCGGACCCCTTGTAAGCATTTAAATATATCTGTTTACGACAGAGATTCGGTCCTACTAAAAAATTAAAATTTTATCATTTATCAACTTTCTTCTCTGACTGAAAACGGGACGCATTTTTGACACGATTGACCTGCTTGACGTCAAAAAAAATGAGATTTTATTCTTAAACAATATATTTCTTATTTTTCCTGCGCGGCCGCCGACGGTTCGCCCTGGAATCGAGATTGATGAAAGGCCATACGGCTCGGGGTGGATCACAAAAATGTTTTGTTTATTTTTTTTCCTTCCGAATCTTTTTTCCTTCTGCTTGCGAACCCATTATTTTTCGACTCTACTATTTGATAAAGATAATAATTTCTCATACAGAGCACAGTACGCCCCAATGTTTGTTCATTTGAAGTAGAGAAGAAAAAAAATCTACTTTTGGTTTACTTTACTTTTTTCCCTCTCTCCATTCCGTTTATAATCACTTTTTTTCCTTTCTTTTTTTGCGGAAATCTCTCATACTGTAGTAGAAATTGCGTATTTCATTCATCGTCTAATCATCGTCTAATTAAGCAAAATTAACCCCTCGCGATTTTTCTTTCATCTTTTCTTCTGCAGTCCTTTCTCTAGTTTCAATAGTTTAAACGTGATACTCCGCTTCTACTTCCTATCCTATTCACCTTCAGACCATTAAACGCCGTCAAAAACGGGGGAGAGAACCCCTTCCTCATACCACACGAACTACGTGCGCTTATTCACCACATGTCACATGGAAAAAATAAACCACTGGTGCTTTTGATTCGCTTACTTGCTAAAACATACAGGCATTTGCTTTTGAGTTTTTGCGTGAGCTATTGAGAATAAATTTCGCATACTGGTGCGAACAAGTTTGTTTTCTATATGGTTTTCTTTACTTTTGACGCACAATTCTAGCCGCGCCGAAATAATTTCATGTTTACTTCCCGCCCTGTCCTCTGTAATCTTCTAATGTTATTTTTCCTTATATATCGAGAACTGTTCAAAAGAATAAAGATATTTTACTTTCGACAGCTTTAATAGTTTAGATAGATAGATGAGAATAAAATGAATGGAAGAGACACAAACTTAAAAAAAACTTTGTGCTCAAGCTTTTATTTCATTTCTCCTCCTCTAAAATAAAATCTCTGCGGTTGAGAGCTTTTGGCGGGAAACTTCATCTCACGTGTTTTTGTCGAGAAAAAAACATTCTATGAAAAAAAATAATGGCAGCTGGATTCCGATTTTTATTCACAGTCACAATGGGCTATTGTTTTTGTCTAAAATTTAGAAATTTGATTGGATAGATTTTAATGAATTCATGGTCGAGTGATGCTAAGTAATAACATTGACAGACCATAACAAAACTGAAGAGAATCGAAAGCGTTTTGGATATAGTGTGAGTGCCTAGGAAAACAAGAAATCATAAAAATATTGCAGAGTATTTACTTTTATTATCGAAACTACATTTACAAGAAGACACTACTTTTGACAGCAAAAATTACGTTAAAATGGTTAAGACTTTCAGAGCATACCTTCCACCATCAGCTTACAGAAAATACAGTTGTGTCCATTGTCGAGCACACTTGGCAAGTCATGATGACCTCATTTCAAAGGTAATGAATTTTATTTCATTAAATTTTTGTGGCAATATTTTACATACTAAGAAGTTAAGGTTTAAGTTGAAAACCTCAATATTATGTATGAGATGTAAGAGGAATGTTGTACTCGAGTTGAAGGCCAAACAGTTCACCCTCTTTTCTCATACTTTTTGGCTATTTTTTTCTTTACAGTCATTCCAAGGAAGTCAAGGAAGAGCTTATCTTTTCAATTCTGTGTAAGTATTTTGTCTTAATTCAAGTTTTCACGGTGTTAGACAGTGTGCATATAAGGTTAACATTTGTGATTTGTCCAATCAGTGTTTATATACAGTGTTATTTTGATTGAGTTTATGAAATGACCTTCTCCCGTCTTTCTCCATCGTGCATCATACCGTAAAAGTGCTTAAGTCCGTCTCCCCCTCTCTAATTCCGTCAGCCATATATTCTAGTCTTCTATTTAAAAAGTCAAACATAAACAAAACCAATATAAAAGTCTGAGAAAATACGTCATACATCTGTACATCCATTGTCAAGATTTAATCATAATAGAA
>JAUJPO010080439.1:0-10698 GCA_032270745.1 Tiaropsis multicirrata
ACCATTAGCCCAACACAACTGGGATATCGAGGCCTCGATTTTTTCGGGAAGAAAATCACGTGACCTTTCTATTGCTTCGAAATAAAAGATCCCAACGCGCTTCTAAACAATGAGTTGCTCTTCCAGTCGTTTTTATTATGAAAGGAGAAATAACTTCATGCATCATGGAAACATCAATGATTTTTCAAGGTAAAGAAAAGCAATGCATCCATGGTATTAAGCTATTATATATTTTATTTTATTTCGTTCTTCATATAACATTCTAAAGAATCAAGTGAAACAAGGCAAGCAATAAATTTTATATTTTTAACCTTTGAGAATATACATCAGCATTTCAGTATGGGAATTCAACTCCCAAGTTTTCGAAGGTAATTAAAGCTGTAATTACCATGATTAAAAAAAATCTGAAAAAATAAAAAGCATTTATATTATAATCTAAAAGTTCAGATATAAGAATTTTATATCCACGTCACGGTGTCGTTATTAACCATAATGAAATTCAAGTATAAATCATCAAAGGTTATAATTGTTTTATCTATGATGTTTGTGTTCTTTGGACTGTGATCGAACCTTTCCTTTCTTTGCAGCAGCACCTGATGCATGTCGAGATGTCGATCGCACATTCGCATTAACATTACTTGGCAACTCAGGACTTCCAAGATATTGTTTACGATTGGCCATTTCATTTTGGATTGTTTTGCTTTCCATTTCTTTATAATTCATTTCTGCGTCAGCCATTCGTTTGATATCATCATTTTCAGCTTTTAACCGGGCGCCAAGAGCCTCCTGATCTGTAGGTAAATGCTCAGGAAGTGTCATCATGGATGCAGAATCTGCTTGCGGTGAATTGGTTTGTACTGATGATGCTGGCATTTCCCCTACGAACACGTTATTCTTCGAAGCCACTTTTTGCTGTTCCAATTTTTGTAGTTCCTCATTAGCGAATCCCTCGATCGAGGATTTAAAATCATGTGCATCTTTTATGTGGAACATTTTTCTATCATGTGGTAATCTTTCACCAAACATCGAAGATGTTCCCATTTTTGACATTTCAGATTCCATTCCATCTCCCGTAACAGGCTTACTAAATTTTCCCACAACATCACCAATAACAGGTTCAGCTGATGGTGTTTTCAGATTTGTAATTTCAGCTGATTCCTCAAGTTCTGTTGATTTCCCAATCTTTCCTAAGTAGGATTGTTGATCGCGATACATCATAGCATTCATCTGTTCATTATTGGTTATCCTAGATGGTTGACCAAAGTTGCTGCGACTCGTAAAATCTTGTTTATTGGGCTCTTTATTCTCTTGTAACGCTGTACTAGCCATTTTCTGAAGGCTCTGGATATCTGCATTTGACCAAGGATCGTAGTTTGAACCAAATTCAGGTTTTGAATGGAAATCAGCATTCAAACTTGTGTAAAAAAGATTTTGAAGCAGTGACGGCGTTTGAACGGTTTCTTGTTTACCTGCAAGATCCATCTCTTGTTCAGGTACAAATGCTTTCTTTGAAATCTTCTTGTAGTAAGGTCTGAGTACAGCCTTTGGGTGCTTTAAAGAAGCTGGTGCAATCTAAAAGAAATAAATTAGAATAAAAAAAACATCTCAATAAAATACCTCAAAGTTCTGAAACCAAGAGTAATTCATTCTGATTGATTAGCTGAGTTAAAAGCATGTTTTTGGCTGTAAATTGCATGCTGATATACTACTATCTTTCTTAATCTTAAAAACAACCTTATGGCATGGTCAGATACCAAAGTGGTATTTTACGTACTGGTCCAAATGATTGAAAATGTCAGGAACTTGGATCTCCATATGACCTATTTCAACAATTCGTAAAAATAAGGATAACAGAGACCTTGTAAATGGACTAATTAAGCTATTTTTTACTTTGCACCAATTTTTCTTACCACATGTTTTGCTTTCGAAGAGGAAGTTTCATTTTTCAATCTCAAAGGGTGCGATACAGCTTTCAGTGTGAATGTCAACACCTTTTGTGAGTCTGTATCATCAGTTTGTACCAATTCTTGATCCCCACTACCTGATACCTCCGTCCCATCATAACCACTTCCGCTGCCTGAAGCCTCGCCATCTTTGACTACTACAGTCGAGATGTCGTCTCGTTTTCCTGACCCCTCGTCTGCATCTGTCAAAGCAGATTGGTTAAGAGTCTTGGATGTTGCCTCGCTTGCGTCAATTAAAGGCTTGATGATGAACTTGATAGATAAGGAAGCTGGAGATTGTTGTGACTGAACACTTTTGTTTGAAATCTGTTGTTCTTTCACTGAAATAGAATCGATTAATTTGCTTGAAGGAATCAATTTGATTTTGCCTAATCTATTTTTGAAATCTCTCTCAGCCCTGTCGGCGACATTCTTTGATACGGAGACAGTTGTTGTTTGTAGAGGTTGTTGAAGTTGTTGTTTAAGAGGCTGCTGATGGATAGGTTCAATTTGCTGTTGCTGGTCGGTTGGTTGTTGGGGCTGCTGTACTTCTTGGTCTGATTGTAGATATGTATTGGTGTTGTCATCAGGTGCCTGTTGTTTGAAAAATGCGATCTCCATTGTTTAATTTTGGACAAAGCTTTATAAAGTCTGTTGCAAAAAGATTGTCAGTAAAAATCTCTTCCATGTAGAAACCAGGACATTATCACTTACTTGCTTTTTGTTTCTTTCGTCCTAACCTGGTTTCTACATATTAACGGTTTTAATCGGTTTTTACTGATAATCTTTTTGCAACAGACTTACAAGATACAAAGACAGACAGTCTGAATAAACAAAAATCATGAGGCCACCAGGACACAGAACCCCCCCTGCATTCACATTTCTTTGGAAAAACTGTTACGCAAATCCAATAAATGGGGAACATTGGGTATGGCGCTGTATAAATAGTACATCTCGAAAAAAGTGGCACATTTCAAATCGCGATGCATGACATACTGACATGCATGTTAAAAACCATACATATAAACTACTATCTTCGACAGTAATTAAAAGATCGAAAGTTGATTTGGGATATGGCATTCTAAATGTCTTTGTGTTTACAGAAGAAGATCGCAAAGTCGTTTTCGAATTGATTGCCAATTTAATTTTTTAACCTAAAAATAGAAACATTTGATTTCTTTCAAGAATAAAAACATTTCAAAGTATTATTGAGGCCTTTTTGTGATGTTAAAAGAAATTTAAACTTTATTATATTCACTTTTTTGAAAATGTTTTAGACAATGTCTTATTTGTTTTTTGTTATGATCCAGCACTCCTCCGTACGGATGTTTGTACCAGTGTGTTAATAAAGGCACATTTTTTGCTGACATAAGCGCGCGACTAAAAATGAATTGGTTATAATAAGCGCCATAGCCTTTAACGCATTCCATGGATAGAAAATTCGCAATTCAGGCCTTCCACAAGCGACCTCACTCTTCTGATGACAGGACAGGACACCTATTAACTGTAAGATTTCCTATTTAACACAAAGGTAAGATAATCTAAAATGCTCTTACTTACGTTTTGGCTAAGCCTAAATCCTGAATAAATCTGTGATTAAAAAAAGTCATAACTTTCGGTTGAATCTATTTCCTTTTATTTTCAAATACCTTTACATCATTATTGAAATCCACTTGTTCTTCCTTTTCTTCACCAGAATCGCCAGACATTACAGCAGAATCATCTCCATCCTTATCATCCACGAAAACTAAGGATTCATCTTCACCAAAAGGATCACCAGAGCTGTTCTCATCAACACCAAAACCAGATTCGTCCTGGTGCTCAACCGTTTCTTCGTCATTTTCGTTCACATAATTGTTGTAAACAACACCTGCTGTTGGTTCAATGACAAGAAGAATCAGTGTTACAGTGATGAAATTCAAATATCTAAAAGCATCCCCGTCTTTTAGTCTTTTCCTGATCTTCTGGGAGATTGCTACCGCTTTAAAAAATGCTAGAAAGACCTCGGGAAAAGTTACCGCATGTCTAGAATTTACCGTAACCTTTGGCTACCAATAGCCGCCCCATCTGACCATAACCATGGTAGGATTTGTTGACCAATAAAAAAAGCGTCTTTGAATGTAGAATATGATGTCAACTGTTACTAGTTGATGATTCATAAAATTACAAAATTGCAAAAGTTACGGTAAATTCTATACATTACCTATACAATTTACCATTATATATCATACCTGGATATCGATGACGAAAAAGAATATTAAGGAAATGAACTTAACATGGGATGAAGCAGAAACTCTAGTCAAAGAAAATTCTAGTGAATGGCTAGGAACAATGAATAGATATTTGTTTTCTTTATTAATCTCGGATTATTTGTAGGTAATGTAAATTATAATTTACGGAAAGAACCTTACTGAATGGAATTGAATTGCAAAAGTTGCGGTAAATTCTATACATTCATAGACATTTATAGACAACTTACCCGAGACCATATCATCTATATGTTCAGGACCTAATGCAATATTTAATGTTAATGTATTGTTGTTATAAATATTTTGAAGAATTTTAGAGCAAAAATGATAATTTCGAGAAGACTCACTAGATTGTACTTCAGGAATGATTTCTTCATGTTTTTGATGACATTTCAGTTGAAGGATTGAGGATGACAAAAGGAGAACCCACAACCATAGCCTATGTTAAAAAAGGAAGATTCTTTGGGAAGAACACTCAAAGAACCTGAATGAATCAATAACAGTCGGTCAGAGACCCAAACAGAAAATATATTTTGGGTTTTGTTGTGTTTTTGGGATTCTAGAACGAAGACTTTCAAATTTCAAGAAGGTAGTCCTGCCAAAGTGAAGTTCGATATACTTAAAATTTCGCGTGTATTAAATTTTGAGATTTTGTATTTTTGAAAAATTTTACACAAGAAATTTTAGATACCGTGAAATTAAGTACACTTAAGGTAGGTGGACGAGGGGACCCACTCACCTCATCATTCCCCAGAAACATAAATTTATTTTCAATAAATGCTAAATTGAAATTCAATTATTTTTTAATTTAAAAAAATCATAACAGCCCAGCCCAGCCAAAATAAAAATTATTCAAAAACTATGCGCAATTATAGCAACTATTCAAAAAACAATTGAAACTCAAAACTTGTTTATTAGAAAACTGTCAAAATGTCACGTGATGTCTCGAGAACATATTAGCAGCTTGAAAAAAAAAGTTTTTGTTTTATCAAACGAAAACTTATAGCTTTTGTTAGAATTATAATTCCCGACAAAATAAAACAATTTGCTCGTAAAAAAAACACGTTTCTGTATTTTACATAAAAATTAGACTTTGAGTAATAAAACTGGCACATCGCAAATTTGCTTTAAAAAGTCATGAAAGTTTCGCGAAAATAATCCAAATTATTTTGTCAATGCTATGCATCGACTTGAATTATCTTTCTTATATTTCATTAAAAAATCCAAAATAATGCAAATTACTAAACGATTACAGATATCTCTATATTTCTAAATTTTCTTATATACAAAAATAACTTTCAAAATATTTTAAAGTATATAAACTATAGAAAAAAATAAGAAAATATCAAGATATAGGTACAATAAGAAATTTGAATGAATGAGCCTAAATCTCAAAGTCTGTAAGAGATCCTTGACCCACCTAAAACCAGTACAGGGTTTTTCCCACTCAATAAGGTCCTTTAAAATTATGATCAGTAGCAAAACAATTAATATAAAATTTTTAAATATTAAAAGATATAAATTGATTCGATTTTAATGGATGTTCAAGCCGTGTTACAGATAATGCTTACAAAGTCTAACAAAGAATCCAAACAAAATCTTTTACCTTCGCCTATATCCTAAGATTTCCTGACAATTCCAACTAAAAATCGAACAACATCCACGGATTCACGTGTATTCTATGTAGATAAAGTTTAACTACTTGAATCGGGGAAATTTCACGAATTTCGCGAATTTGACACTTTTTTTCTTGAAATTTATATATTATTCCCTTAAAAATGTCCTGAATGCCCTAAAAATGTCAAATAATCTTTTATTCGTAAAATGTTATCTCTAAAATTTGCGAATTTTTAAATTCACGTAAGTTTATCATTCTTTCACTTGCGAAAGCTTATCCGAATAAAGTAATTACAAAAAGGCAAAAGATTAAAAAGGCTTCGATATAATAAACTCAGGTAAAGTAATAACCAAAAAAATACTGATTGAACTGGTAAAACCTTTAGAGTACTTTAATGGGATAATTTCACGCAGATTTTGGCCCGATCCGTCTGGGAAAATCCGAAACGAGCCATCCACAAAAATAAATTCCCGCAAAATTTTTTAAACAATATCCGATCAGCGAATTCGGCTTTTTTAGAAGAAAAACTATTCACAAACGTTATTATGTTTCAAAAAAAATTCAAAATTTGCTCAAACATATTTAAAAATAGCTCATCCGCGAAAATTAGTCCTCGCGAAATGCGCTCAAAAACCTCGAAAATTTATCCCATTAAAGTATATAAATTAAGATTACTGTTATGAAAGTTCATTCAGTAAATGTTCAATTAAATATTTTTGACATGGGATTCAAAATTGCAAGGTTACGCAAGAGGATATTTAGGATCTTAGCCGGTATAGAGATCAGCCTGTACATAAATTTTCGTTTGCAAGTTTTATTTAGACGAATTATGTACAGGCCGACCTATACCGGCTAAGGTCCAAAATATCCTCTTGCGTAACCACACTAATATATCGTTGAAGTACTGACGCCGTTTACAATTTAGAATATTTCATTTTCACCAATTTCTCACTTAATTCCCAAAGGTGTGCGGCCGATTTTTTATCAAAACCTTTCGCCGGGAACGAGCCGACTTTAGAGTCTGCGAAATATTGTCCTGACAGTTTCTCAATGCCCTCTTCAAGAGCACAATACAAAGTAGTGGATGCTCCTTGTTCAGGTGATTTCATGAAAACTCTAAAAGGAGCCATGAAAAACTTTGTAATTAATTTCTGGTCACGATAAAGATCAGTTCGAACAACACCAGGATGCACGGAATACGCGGTCACGTTCGTCCCTTCCATACGGCGAGCTAGTTCATTCGCAAATAAAACATTAGCTAGTTTACTACGTCCGTACGATTTATACGGTCTGTAAGCACTCTTTTCGTAATTGACATCATCAAAGTCGTCGGGCTCTCCTAAACGGCCGTACGTTGAAGCAAGAACAATGACGCGTGCTGAGTCAGCTTTTTTGAGTAGTTCAAGTAGTAGATTAGTTAACAAAAAATGTCCAAGATGATTGACCGCGAATTGTTGTTCATAACCGTCAACAGTGAGTCCCAATTTGGTGCCCATTATACCTGCATTGTTTACCAGAAGATCAATCTTCTCTTCTTCTTGCAAAATCTCTTCACAGAAGTCACGCACCGATTTTAAAGAGCTGAGGTCTAACTTTTTTAAAACGATATTTTCGTTTTCTGACTGTGTTTTGATTTCGTCTTGTGCTTGTTTTCCTGTTTCCATATTTCGGCAACCCATGATGATCTTAGCACCTAGCTGAGCAAGCTTTGTTGCAGTTATTTTTCCAATACCAACATTACAACCTGAAAATATCAACAGGCAAAAAATAGTATATAAAAGTCAAACAAAACAGAGAATACAAGTATCTCCTAGAAATATTACTAAAGAAAGTTACCACAACATTTTCCTTTCTCTGGAAAAGATTACCAATATAACAGACCCCGTTAAACATCAAACATTGTCTTCTTTAAAAGAGTGAGTAACATTTTATGGTTTTTCAGTACTACATTGCAAAAATCGCATTCAAATTATTAAGAAGTAAATGTATTAAGTACTCAAGAATGTGCAAAAGATTTACGCAACACTGTTCAACACAGTCAAGAAGATGCATTGAAAGAAGAAATTGTATTTAGAATCACTGAGCAAAAGAATACTGTCGGTACACCGATATCAAAAGAACAAAAACACGTTGTAAATCAAGAATAAAAACTGCTCTTATGAATTTTTCTTGAAGATGATCAGATTCCATAGATTTAACTGTCCTGTCCACCTCTTGGTCGTTATTGAAGAAATTTTGGAAACCCTCAATCAAAATCAATAGAGGCCAATATCAAGGAAAACGCTTTTAGCAGACATTCGTATTTCTCCATTACATATCACAAATTGTTAAAAGCGAAATCCCCTTTATTAAAAATAGTACCGACCAGGTGTACCACAGAATTTTGTCTAAAAGTGAAACTTTAATGTAGCTTTTTCTACTTTAGCTAGAGACTCCAAACTTTTTTTCCATTTCTGAAATTTTTATTGATTTTACGAAAAAATATATTTGGATAATCTTCAGCTTTACCAGGGGTTGTAAGAAGAGGATGCGAAATAAGCTACAATTGTGGTCTCAACTGCTGTCCGATAACCCATTCCTGACCCATTCAATGATATATTTAACTGTTTGTCAATCTTGATTTGAGAGACACAGCTCCTTCAAAAAGTTTAAAAACAAATAATCAAAATAATCCACAATTTTAAAAGTTTTTAGGTTTTAAATCAAAGTTTTATGCATTATCAGAAACTTTTCGCGAGAAGAAACTTTCGCACATTGAAAAAAACGCAAAACTTTTGCGTTTCGCGGGAATAAACTTTTGCGGAAGAGCAATTAAAAAAAAAATTCTTAATGCTAACCTTGTATATATCATCCAGTTAATACAGTCAGTGGTGTTTTTCTATTTTTTTATTTTTCGAGAAAAAACTTTCGCGGTTGAGACAAAAAACTTTTGCAAAAAGGCCAAAAAACCGCAAAACTGCAAAACTGCGAAAGTTTCTAGCCTTAAAGTAGACATAGCTACTATTATATTTCATTTAAGTTTAACTATTCTCTTGTATATAACTTTATGAAGGAAATGCACGATTTTTAAAACAAATGCATTCAACCCTCGAAACAAAGAAAGCTCTATCATTTTGTATCCTGTTTTTACTGGTTCTGGCTTTACTTATATTTAAATTCGAGAAATTTAACACAAATAACCAATATACTGTATAATGTAAAAAAGAACATCTCATCTGTGCAAAAAAAAATTAGAGAAGTTTCGAAACGTTTTTATCTCATCACCTAGTGTGTATGACAAAAATATCACCTTTTTACAGGAATTTAAAGATTCAAGTGAGGACAAAAACTTAGATAAAAACTCCACAACTGGATTGAATTGAAATGTTAAGATGATCTTCTTTCTCTCTACTGATTGGAATCTCAGATTTTCTTCTATTCTCTCAATCTCAGATTTAATTTCTAATTTCCCGGTTTTCTTTCATTCATTTTTTTAGATTTTCACCACATTTTTAGCTGACTTTGCAAACTAGAACTAAAACCTAGGGTCATTAGGACTATAACAATCAGAGAGGCTGAGATACCTTATTGCATGAAAAATCTGCGGCATAAAAATTTTATAGACATTTAATTTTGTGTTTTTTTTGTCTTGAAAAAACTTTTCAAGCCTTTGCTTTGTTTCTTTATATTGGAGGGATCTATAGTGTGTACAACATTCGACAACAAACCAAGTATCACAACATTTGTTTCCTTCAAAATTTTCCGATCAATGGTACAGCAAACCCTTCTTTAGGGTTCTTTACGAATTTAATACACTTTTTTATTTTTATTGATACACTCACAATTGCACTCACACTCAGAAATATGTTTGTCTGGTAGACAAAATCCTCGTATCAACTACCGTATCTTCAACAATACTGGAGAGAAGGTCCCTAAGCCTTCAAGATCCTCAGCCGATCACGTCAACCATCGATCCTCAGCCGATCAACTTAACTCAAGATCCTCAGCCGATCAACTCAATCCCAGATCCTCAGTTGATCAACTCAATTTCAGATCCTCAGTCGATCAACTCAATTTCAGATCCTCAGCTGATCAACTCAATTCCAGATCCTCAGCCGATCAACTCAATTCCAGATCATCAGCCGATCAACTCACACTTCAACCAATTATCGAATCTGTCAAGGTACACCAATTATCCTTACTCTCTACTTGAAGACCATTCCTCGTCACTTGAAGACATCGTATCTTCCATCTTCCATTGATTTCACCAGAGCTGGAACGTCAAATCGCTCTTCCAAGATGACATCCGTAATGAATGATGTCATGGTCATGTCCGAGCAAGTAACCGATATCGTTGATGAAGTTCAAGTGGATGATTGTCCCATACCACAGTTAGATGAAACACTCGAAAGACTTCAATATCGTTTGGATGTTCTGAACCAAGTCGAAACCACTGACGATCCCAGTCAAGAACATGCCAAGCTGCTATCATTTATCAACTCGACCCTTGCTGCCATCAAAGAGTTTGTCTTAACCTCAAATACTTACAAACGACAACTCAATCGAAGTCAACAACACTCACTCAAGTATTCTGATGATGCAAAGCACAAACGTACCTACATGAACATTGAATTCATTATCCAAAGTATGGACCTCGTCAAGTCCAGTTTATCACCTGCTTTCGACGCAATAAGTGATGCCCAACTCATCGAGCTGAAACCTTCTTCGACATCCCTAGTAGCTGCAGTCATCCAAATTTCGGAGAGGTATGAAGGTTTTGACTGAAAATGGCATATCTGTTGGTGTTGGTGGAATGAAATGGTTTTCCAAATCTGACGAGTTGTCATTGTCCATTCCAGATCTCAATTTCGCACCCAAACGTAGAGGTAAGAAAAGTTCCAAATCAACC
>JAUJPO010080450.1:0-24915 GCA_032270745.1 Tiaropsis multicirrata
ACGTTTCTTTCTTACTAACAAAATTATCAATCGAAAGTTTGTGTTACGAGCTACGTTTTTTTTTTTTTTTTTTTTTTTTTCTTCTCGTGTTACGAGATATGTACCGCCTTTGTGTTTGAAAAATTCTTAATAACAAAAGAAGTCACCATTGTTTTTAATGAACTATTGATTCGGTTCCAAGAAAGTGAATCATACGTATCACAATGTAAAAACAATAAAAAAGATTAGCTTCAGAAATGGAGGCTTTTTCCTTTTTAATTAGCTTGTTTTGATAACTATCACAACTCATTTGGCAACACTGACTGGCCAGTGCTAACATTGTGCTTTCAATGTATTTTTTTAGTTCATTGAAGCAACTTTGGAAAATACGATGTTCAATTCTTAAAGCGCCGTTAAAAATTCTTCAGTTGCTCTGTGTACCTAAGTGCACCTCTTTTATTAATGAGAGCTATATCCATATAAAAGCAAAAACATGTACTTTTAGCCTCGGAATCTTTTTTAAACGGTTCTGATTTTTTGCCATTTCTCAGCCTCATTGTTCTTATTAAAGAAAAAAGTGTAAAAAGCTGCCATCAAGGGACTAAAATTGAATCAATGTTCCTATTTAACGTAATATAAATCAATTTCATAACAAAAACAATAGTTGAGGAATTATAAAAGAGAGAAGTTAAACATTATTAAATTTTCAAAAATTTCAATCTTATTTAGGATTCAAAAAGGTTGGGTGACGCATGGCCAGTCAATATATTGGTCTAAAATTAAGTTATCACCCCTGACAAACTAATACGCTTTAATTAGGAGGTAGATGCTTAACCATCACATGATAATTAAAAATCAAATTTCAAATCAACCTTCATAAAACAACCTGCAAACTTAATATAAACAAATCAATTTGATAAGGAAGTCGTTTCGTTAAACCCACAATGCTTTCGAATTCAGTAACTAGTTTTTAAGACGTCATGAATTTCAGTTTATCTAAGGTGGAGTACTTCATTTTTTGTGAAGCAGTTTCCTTTTTATGGAAATGTTTACTCTCCTTTACAATGCAAGTTCCTACCAAAAGATTCATCATTCGTTTTGAATGTGAAGAATTTTTATTATATTCGTTGATCGCTATATTCGGCTTTAAATGTCTTTGATCAAATTAAGAATTTCAAAATTTTAAATCTCGCTTGATAGCACACATTTCGACCATTAAATTAACCCGATTGGTAATTGCCAAAGTAAAGTAATGACTCAAAGTAATTCAAGAAATTTACATTCTACTGTAAAATATTGGGATCTTCCTCCATTTCCAAACAAAGCTGAAAATTTTTCATGGAAACCGTTTATAAAAGACAAGTCATTTATTACCTACTAGAGTCAGCAAAGACTATGTCTAGACCTGTTAAGGTCACCTGTCCAAAGCCGCCACAATCGAAGCTGTAAAACGGTTTAAGATTTGAGGGTCTTAGACGGAAGGCAGGGTGTTAGGGAAGTGTGCTGATAGTCAAAACATACCATTGACGATGTTGCGGCGGTCTGTCTATTCGGGTTTGGCTCGAACCTTAAACCTTCCGACTAGGAAACCAGCATTCTACCTTTTCAGTAGAAGTAAACCCTGGAGAAAGGTTGCTATTGATGAAGGGACGATATAACAGTTAGATATTGATTCATAATTCGGAAATTATGGCTAAATGTCGCCACCGTAGAAAATTTGAACTTGAACTTTGTGTTGACGAATAAGTTGACGTCAATTAAAAAAGAAGACATTGAAATGTATTATTTTAACGTATATTTTTTAGTTGCCTGATGATTGCCCTTTGGCAAGAAACTGTCAGTAGCAAAAGTAAAAAATCTTGTCTTTTCTGTTCTGAATGATATTGATTCATATAATAGATAATTGAATTTTATCTATAACTCATCTAAACAGACGGCGTATGGCGTAAATAAATATTCCAAAACTCCGATAGTATGCAACTACGTCTACATGAATTTTAAACAATAAAAGTAGTGACAATTACCCGGCCTTAATGGGAGGTTTCCGCATAAATCACTACCTAATGGAAATCGTGAATCAGGCTAAACGCAGCGTGAATGCAGACTAAACAGCGTCCCACAGAACATATTTAACAATCAACATTAATATCCTAGTCTACCATCTAGACGACTAGAATTAAAAAGTTAAATATTGAACAAAAGTTTGTTGATTACAAAACTACCCCACTGGTCATTTTAATTTTCGTATCGAATAAAATTACGTCATCCCCAGTCAATCAATATCCTGCAATGTATTTCTTTACGTTGCCAAGGCATTCTCAACAGCAAATGACGTAAATAACAGACCTTAGCGAAAGACAGGTCAATCAATTACCAAGAAAGTGCCTTGCACAACTAATTTTCCACAAACATTAATTATTTTTTTCTTTCCCCTTTTTTCGATAGCCCTGAATGAATAGACATTTGGAACGTATTGAATAATTTTGATTAATTAAAAACCGCTTAGTCTAACTGTAGTTGCAGTGACACACAGTCAGTCGAAATTCCTTAAATAATTTGAGGGTCGAAACACATATTAACATGGAGTAATATCTGTTCGAATATCTCGCGGTCAAATAAAAGCTCAATAGTACATGATTAAAGCGCAAAATATTTTTTGTTAAAATATTTAATTGGTATTTTCGCGGCTTGTTTTACCCGATTTGTGTCCATGACGGTCTAATAACATGATTTGAAAATTGAGGTAATCGATACAGTGTTGTGATTAGTCCAATCAAAATTCTTTCTCAATTTTGATAAAAAAAACTGTACACTAGAATGCCTAGAAATCGAACACTCGAAAGAAATGGAAAGATTGTTCAAGGGCTTTCGAAATATTAGATTTTTATTTTGATAGTTTCCACCTAGAATGTAGAAACAATTAAAATAGAGTCTTTAAAAGGCCCAGACCTCTAAATTGATTTTTAATAGAAAACCTTGCAAATATAAAACATTCTGAGGGAAATAATACAGTTGAACCCATGTAATTCGAACTCCTATAATTCGAAACTCATAAAATTCGTACAAAATCTTCGGTCCCGTCCGACTTAATCAAACTTAATCAAACTCCTATAATTCGAAAATTCATGTAATTCGAACCAAATTCTCGGTCCCTTGAGAATTCGAATTACATGGGTTCAACTGTAGTACTTGTAATTTCAGTTAATTTGAAAAGATGTCAACGCATGATTAATCAAATAAAAATCTTTATCAGTGAACGCATGTTAAGGATTTCCGAAGTCTTTTAATAAATTGCAGAAGTGTAGGCATATTTTGTAAAAGTCGCAGGAAATCCTTTACATGTGTCCATTAATAAAGAAGATATTTAATATATCATTTACAATATCCTTTTGTCAATCAGGTTCAAGAAATAGTTTATCCATCCTGCATCAAGCGAATAATTACCGCCCTGCATGGAGACCGCCTTCTACTTCTTTTTTACGGTTTTTGTTCGCATTTACTACAAACAAAGTTTTGACATTTTTCTTAGCCGAGGAATATAGTAAAAAAGTCCAGCGACAAAGATCAATTTTAGCCGAGGATTCCATTTGGCATTTTCGGTGCAGCCAAGCCACTACTTTAGAAGTATTAAATTTCGCGAGATTAGATTTTTTTCCCTTTTTGCGAAATTCAAAGTCGCAAAATCGCGTGGGTTAGTCGATTCGCGAAATTAAATCCACGCGAAATTTTTGAAAGTACCATTTTAGCGAAAAAAATTGTCAAAACCATGTAGTTTTGGTAAAATACGTCCATTTTTAGGGTCATTCGCGAAATTAAATCCACGCGAAATTTCTAAAACTGCTCAGTCGCGAAATTAAACCCAAAACATTTCGCAACTTTTTTGGCTCGCGAAATTTAATCCCTACTAAAGTATATCAAAATTTAAAAAAGTGGCTGGTGTATCATAGCTAATAATTACGATACCTTATTAGGTGATAAAGGCTCTGTAGTTCAAGGTTCTCGAACAACAAACGTAACGGAAATAATATGAATATTCTCGATGGTGTTCAAAAATGAAGCGACTTATTGAATCATCATAAATTGAATTTCCAAAAACATCTCATGTTTATACATACATAAGTGTAACATTTTAACTAACCATGAACGAACATGATTGAAGTTTTATCTTTTCTATTTTTTTCTCATTCCGTCCGACACTAAAGTCTGTTGCCGAAAAGTAAAAAAGTGATTCTACCCTGGATTTAACATAAACAAATTTTTTAGTGTCGGACGGAAGCGACCAATTTTCAAAGAGACCCTACACTTTAGGTTTTGATTTCAGGAAAACAGTTTACTCTATTTTGCGGCGATTCAAATATACATGAGTACCTTGGTTGGAAGTTCGTGAGTTATTTATTTAATGAATAGTATTTTCACCAGGTTTTCAAATCGCTGATTAGTTACAACTTCCAATATCCGGTCACTTTCCGGTTTGTCTCAGTAATAGCAACGGGTAAAGAACCAAACAAACAAATATTTCAAACGCTGAATGATTTAAGAGGTTAATAAGAAAGCAAAAATAAAATTGGCCAAACTTCTCATCCCTAATAACTAATTTTATTGAGTTTTAATAATGCGGTTTATTTTAACGGAAATTGCTAAAATTAGCGCAATAAAGATGTGCTGAGAAAAGTAATGACAGGATAACAAATATTCAAAATGTAAACGCAGGCGTGGAATTTATTTTCAAGATAACATCTAAATGATTTTGCAGCAAATCACGACCAATGTATGACATCAAATAAAAACCGAAAAGACTTTTGACTTATAATTTCATTTAATTTTTAATTACTGGTGATTGCCAACTAAATAGTCAAATATAAATTCCAGTTAAACCCTGAAAACTTAAAGGGACGAATATTGAACAAAAACTTTTTATTAAAAATCTCAAAAATCTATTACTAAACAGGAAAAAAAAACACAATCCTACGTACCAAGTTTTCACAGTTTCTTTTGTCACTACCTTTCGATCATTTATTATACGAAATCTGCGTCACTTCTTAATGACGTAATTTTCTTAAAGTTGCGGTGTGTTTGATTTGATTAAATAAATGTGACGAGAATTTATTTTGAATTGCTTATGGTTACACCCAAAACATTTCATATTAGAAACAATGTCAGCGAAAAATTATTTCATGCTTTGATTTGTACTGAAGCAATGACAAAAGTAACACCATGGACAGACATATATACACAAAATCGTGACTCATCAGCACCACCTCACCCCACCCTAATTCAACTCAAATATATCAAATTCCTCTCTTTCAAACAAAGAGCGAAGAATCTTCCATCAAGTTTTACAAAAAAAACCTCATTAAAATTCTATAAGTATTTTAACGACCTTTACTTGCGAACGTACATTCGAAAAGAGGCTTTAATTATCATACAATTAAAAACAGGTTTGATGTCGAATTAACGAGCAAGACTTCGTTTAAATTAAGAAAACCCAAATACCTATTAACTTTAAATGGGTCATATAATTTGAATTCTTCGCAATTTGCAACCCAATAATCACAAAGAATCAGGAGACAAAACGTGTTGCATTAAGAAAGTAATTTTATAATATAAACTTATAAATTGCTCTGGTCGCTCATTGAGCACTTTTATGGCATTAACTCACCATACTTTTTTTAATATAATTATGAGATGACTCTAACCTGGAACCCTGTTTACGGAACGATGTGAAAAAAAAAATTCACTGGTGTAAAATTTCAATCACTCTTTGGAAAAAGCTGTTGATACTTTATACAGTTCTCCATTTTCAACTTGAAATTTAAATTTTTGGCCCGAGTTGATGGAAATAAAATGGACATTCAGTTGCAATACAAAAAAATTTCAAAAATTAGCTTTTTTCGAAAAGGTTTTGCCAAATTTGCCAAAGATTTACCATTTTTGGTCATAATTGGAACTTGAGTGAACAAAAATACAAGAAACTTGATTCACCTACATACATTCTGTCTTTAAGATTGATTTGAAGCCGCACCACTGGGCAGTTTGCTCTCAAGTAAGTCAGGGCCGCGCAGCTTGTTACAAGGAAAGCCTTTCACCAGAAAAGGGAGACTCTGAGCTATTCAACGAGCTATATATCAGCCTCTAATTCCTTTTGGTTCAGGAGATATTGACGTTTAAAGTTTGTCCTAGCTTATTTTAACAAAAAAGTACACAAAAAGGCCTCGGCACGTAGAGGGTTAATTAATTGCCGTTATTGGATATTTTGTTGAATAAACACAGAATTCATGATTTTAAAATCAAAATTAATGAGATCATAAAGAATTATTCTGAGTACACCTGTTATATCTTGACAAAAGGAATTGTTATGTAAAAAGTACAACAGTGATTGTTATGAAACATTTCCACTTTGTTGTTGATACGCATTTTAGGGGCCAAAAGTTTCTCGTAACTATCACTTCTCGTAACTATAACTTCTCGTAACTATCACTTCTCGTAACTATCACTTCTCGTAACTATCCGTTTTTTTTTATAAGAACAATCAGAGGAAGTCTTCAGATGTTCCTTACTTTTTTGAAATTCAAACCTCAATTTGTACTTAACACGTTCTTTACTTAAATTTTATTTATTGAAATTTAAGCTGTTTTCAAGCAATTGTTTTTAAAGAAATCTTCGTCATAAGGCTTAAAACTTGAATGTTTTCAGAACGTTCTCAAGTTTTTTTGAAATCAAGCCTCAAATTGTTCTTAACACTTTCTTTATTTAAATTTTAGCTATTTTCAAGCAATTGTTTTAAGAAATCTTCCACTCTAAAGGCTTAAATGTTCTCAAATCTTTGAACCTTCGAAGCTTTGTGTTCTTATACGGTATATTCTTAATGTACAAAGAACACTACTGTTGCGTCATTCAATGACAAACCTGATTTGCTGCACAGTAAATAAACATTATTAGTCAACAAAAATATTGACACTCTTACGCTAAGCAAATTTCCAGTGAATTTCCAAGGATTAATTTCTCGTTGTTTGTTTCTGTAAAAATTTCATAACTAAATTGGCACAATGTTGAGAAAAATTATTACATATGAATTGAATCTTCCTTGAAGTTGTCTACAGTAGTTCGTAACTTAATATTCTTTCTTTTGTCGCGAAAACAATTATTAAATCAGTATATTGTCTTTTCTTCATACATTAAATCAGTATATAACATTATAAGAACTAAGAATCTTAGAATCAACTATCATTAGAAAAACCTTTATACTACATTGGTTGAAAATCCAGGAAAAAATGACTTTGTTAACATTTGAATCGACTTTTACACCTTTTGAATAACGAAAAATGAAATAATAAATAGAAAAATTCAAAAAAATATAAAATAAAATGAAATGACGTTACATTTCTTATAAGACAATAAATTTACAAAAAATTGGCTAAGGAAAACATGCTGCTTCAACATCACTCACCCCCTCCCTCCCTAGTCTCTCCTCACAAAAAGAAAATCACTGGAAAATTGCTGATTGTTGTTTAGCTGCAGCATGAAACTCGTTAAGAAAAATGATGGGTTATGTAAGAACTCATTAACTTTATTAACGAGCACTATAAAACCCAATTAAAATGCAACTTAATCACCACATTGAACACGAGTATCCAAACAGTCAACAACTGAAGTGAAAGTTCGCTACAACTCAAAGAAACAAAGAAATCCATTTTCAGAAAGAAGAACATTTTATTGACACGAGAAAATTTTTGACTTAAAGATATGAAGCATTTAGCTTCCTTCATACTTGCTACTGGGTTAGCTCTCACACGTAAGTTTCGTAAATTGTTTATTTCATTTCATCCGGATATATTAGATTCGTACAGCTGATTGAGGAGGTAACATACGCATGTTCTTGAAGGAAATGGTGCAACTGTTGCAAACAATTTGCTGTTGTAGTATAAGAGATTAAAAACAGATACATCAGCTAATTGAAATGTTTGTTTGTAATTCATACAGTAGATATTTTTCAATTGTAATTGTTCTATTTGTTTTTTCTTTCTCTTTTGTGATTGCGTGATTTGAGCTTTTCTTTCTGTAGTGTGAAAATGTGATAAAATAAGAAAGAAAACATTATCGCATCACTAGGCCCAGTTCCCTTTCTATGAAGATTTATTTCTATTATAATTTTATCCTTTTCCAATTCTCAATTTTAGTTGGAGCTCCAGCAAAGTACTCAACCACGCCGTTTCCGACTCAACCCACCAGAGCACCACACGCATGTAAGTATCATGGTCACTATTTAGTAACTTTTAGGGTTAAATTGGTTGAATGTTACTGAAACTTTTCCATGCTTTTCCATAGTTTATGGGTTATATGTAGGGTAGTCTGTTACAGAATTAGTCCACTTTAATTGAAGAATCGAAAGAATTATGAAATAAAATCAGCCTATAATATTGCCTAGCAATGCATCAAAATTAACCAAAAATCTCTTTATTATATCCACAATACTGTTGCTAGGAGAAAAATAAACACTGACTAATATATTAATTAATTGCAATAAAACAACCCACATTTTGGTCATTAAAGTAAATTAAATCAAGTTAAATTAGGCAAGATTCGAATTGGTATCGTAATAGGTTGCGTATCTGCCAATTTGAGAACACTCAAACGTCTTTTAAAAGAGTTAAGACAAAAATAAGTCTCTTTCATTCATGCGATTTTTAAGTGACTTTTGTACTAAAGAACGACGCGGTCTCAAATTGGAAGACGAGTTATATCGTAACAAGCTTGATGTAAAAAATTAGGCTCAGCATATGTCACTTTCAAAAACATCGAGAGGGCAGTAATGAGTGTTTTTGATGATAGTTATGCTATTTTTAAAGTCTTTAACATAATAAGGATGTTCAAGTTTGCATGTGTGATTGTCTATCTTATTGTCAACCATTTCAGGTCAAGCGAACGATTTATGTACGAAAGCAGGTGTATTCGTATACGACAAAGATGACAGATATTTTTTCACTTGTGCTGATGCCAACCTCAACTCTGGATGTCAAAGATGTCCATCAGATGACACTTTCTACTCACTAAGATGCGAAGCTTGTCTATCAAGAGATCACGGTAAGCTAAAGCCAACTATGTTCAGGCTCAGATATCCTATATGACGGAGAGTGCACTAATTGCTCTATTACCTTATATGGAAACTAAATACTTTCCTTGAACTCCTCCTTGCTGTTCAAGTGTTTCAGATTATTCGATCATTATGAATTTTGTTATCAATAGTAAAAAAAATAGTTTTCCGTTAGAAAGTGGTTGGGTGCTCTTTTCCTATCCGGAAGGGTTACGGGTTCCCCATTCGAATCGACCCCCATTGTGTGGTCACCTTTCACGTAGCTAATTGTCCCAGGTGATGCCTCGGTAGCATAAGAACCAACCTCTGTGAAGGGAAAGTTAATTTGGACCCTGAAAAAGTTGGGTATTTTTAATATATGCTTCTTATTTCGACTTTGTAGTAAACGATCCAAACAAGCCATGTCCACCCAAAGACACAAACACTGGTGGAGCAGACAACTGTAAGTACATTCCTTATTCATTGTTCTAATACTAAAGGGTGACAGAAAACTAAGCAAAACAGAACCGAAGTAAAAAAGAAAAACTCTCACATAAATCTCATAAAATTGACCTCGTACTCTAGCAGTCAAAACAACGTGTTTTCAATGTTGTTTGGACGTTCTTAAAATGCTTTGACGTTGAAATGATTTCGTTCAAACGTCAGAATGACGTCATTGACAAATTGTGTGAACCAACTTTCAACAATACCCGGAAATAGCATAGTAATGCTAACGTTTTATTTCCAAATTTTAGGTGCACCAAAAGATTTTTGTAAACATCGAATGGATGGTAAACATGCAGCAGAAGGAGACAACACCAAATTCTTTTCATGCTCACATTACCAAGCCACGCCATGTCAACCATGTCCAGCAGGTCTCGTTTTCGATGAAGATTGCCAAATATGCAAACGAGAAAGTGAAGGTAAAAGCACTTTGAGAAATATGTAGGTTTTGTGTTAAAGGCAGAACGTCATTTGGTCGTTATAACAATGTTGAAATAACGCCGTGTGCCTATACTCAAAGTAACTATTGTTTGAAATCAATATTGAAAAATTTAAAGTTACAATGAACAACACATAACATACAAACCAAATGAATACATTCAAACTTTTTTTAGTTTGTTTAAATCCACCAACACAAGCTGTACCAACAACCACGGCAACAACAACAACAACAACAACAACAGCACCAACCACCACGACAACTACTGAAGCTGTAACACAGGCCGAACCTACCACTACAACTACGACTACAGAAGCCCCAACAACCACAACTACCGTAGCACCAACAACCACAACTACCGTAGCTCCAACAACCATTACTACAGTAGCACCAACAACCACCACAACTACCGTAGCACCGACAAACGCTGCTCCCGTTACAACAACTACAAAAGCAAAACCACCATGTAAGAGAGCTTTTATTCAACCAAAATTAAACTCTTTTTGTATCTAAGCACTTCTTTGAAAAAATACTTCGGTGTCAGAGTAGGTTATCCAAAATCCTTAGCTCTATAGAAGGTAGTGCAATAAGAGCCGTCTAAAGTCTGGTTGCAGAAAGGACCGTCAACTGGTCACTGAAAACAATTTAATATGTAGAAACCAGCATGCCAGGAAAGAAACAAAAAGTAAACAAGTGATAACGGCCTGGTTTCCACATACAAAAAATAGAAAAATTTTTACTGATAATCTTTTTGCAACATAATAGTTACCAAAACATTTTAAATATTAACTCTTCAGGCCCGCCATCAGACTTCTGTGCTGACAAACCCGATAGAATGTACGTCAATCCATATGATCAAACTGAATTCTTCCATTGTGACCATAAAGTGGCTTCCAAATGCCAAGCATGTCCAGGAACAACCAGATTTTACGAAGCTTGCCAAAATTGTCTGTTTCCTGGAAGCGACACCAGTAAGTACTTTTATTTGTCATTTTTATTTGTGTCTGAATTTTAGTCTTATGATTTACCTTCAGTTTCAAAAGATTTCCCAGGAAGTTCGAGCATTTCGACCCTTAAAGAGACCATTTGGCCAAAAAATTTCAAAGATCGAGACTCTAAGAGAGAGTCTTTTGACTTTTTTTCCTTCATAATTTTCTCCAACCATTTTCACAACTTAGCCTGTCTGAGCAATTATACTATAGGAATTTTCTATTAAAGTACAATAAAAGTACAATAAAACGTCTCGACGAAATTACCATTTAATTTAAATATAATCTTTTTAGGCAAATGTGAAGCTACCACAACCACTCAAGCGGCACCCAAAACAACCACACAAGCGGTCCCCAAAACAACCAAAGCGGCAGCACCAAGTACCACTCCAGCTTCAAATCCTGTCTGTAAGTGTTGCATACCAAATGCTTTTGTTGACGTTGTCTACTTTCTGGGGCACTATATTTGTTCCAACAAATGTTTGTCTTTTTTATCTAATGACACATAAAAGTCAAATTAAATATGCTTGAGATTGTCGACCCAATAATAGACATATTATGGCTTGGACCACGAGATAAAACGTTTGACTACGTTTCGAGGGATTCAAGTCGTTCAGATGGAAACGGTTAACTATTTTCAAATCATCATTATTTTTTCAATATTTTTTGAAAAATCTTAGGTCCACCACCAAGCTTCTGTGATGAAAAGAAAGACGGAAGATACGCTTTTCCCGCCAACAAACAAAAATTCTTCGCCTGTATCTCAAACGTTGCCTCGGCATGCTTATCCTGTGGGGCAAAGCTTGTCTACAAGCCAGAATGCGATATGTGTTTATGGCCTAACGACGATTGCCCAGCAACGCCAGCTCCTACTCAAGCAAACCCAACGACAACTAAATCAAACGGACAGACAACACAATCTTCAGGTGGAAATGACAAATGTAAGAACTGTTGATATTGACCCACTAGGCTTCTTAATTCAGTATTCACCTTGCTTATTAAACGTAAACTTTTTCGATCTTTTGAGCCATGAGCATGGGGTTCCAAAAAAAAATCAACATCAATAGACAATCAAGATTTAGACCTACGTTAGTCGATGGATTTTTTGCCGTGTCGAATCTGATAGTGAATTTAAGTCGGTAGAAGATCAAAGTTTTCGTCAATGCAATGACTTCTTTCAATCCTTTTTTATTCGAGCAAAACAATTCTGATCTTTAGTCGATCTCAATCAATTAGGTTAGATCGACCAACTTAATTAGGCCCAACCCCACACACAAGAAGGAATAACGACAGTTTTTTTTCACTACTGATAACTCAAAATCGCTAAAATTAATCAAGGTTTAATATAACAGAAGTAGAACTTCAAAGAAAATCTTACAACCTACCCTTTTGCAGCAACACTTTTGACTGCTGGTCTTTTGCAGATTTCAAACAATTCGATTTATAGCCACACAAGAAAATCTGACACTTAGTTCATCTTACCAACAGGTTCCACCGCTGGATTTTGTAACGGCAAAAAAGACGGTATGTTCCAGAGCCCCTATAGCAAACACAAGTTCTTCTCTTGTGCTAACGGATCGCCTACAGCGTGCCAATCTTGTCCTGGTCAATTGGTGTTTGTTGAGAAATGTAAAGAATGCCAGGTTCATGATGCAGGTACGACCTTCATATTTCAAGCTTACTATCAGTAGGAGGGTATGAAGCTGCCAAATTGAGCCCATTGAAGTTTTCCGTAGTTAAGTCTCTTAAACGAGTTTGGAGAACGAAACATCGAGACAAAAATTAGTCTCTTTTATTCAAGCAATTTTTAGAGACTTTTGTACTAAAGAACGACATGAATTATATGGTAGACACGGCACGTTGTTTCAACGTCAGAACTTTATTTGGACGTCGTGTGCCTGCAGAGGGCTATGTTTATTCAAATTTATAACTCAACAGCAAATCTATCCTTAATATGCTCTACATGTTGTGTATTGAGCATTTATTTCAACAACAACGCCTAGATCCTTTCCATGTTATTGATATTCAAATTTCTTTTAACTTTGAAAACCACAACAACGATGCGTATTGTTTAAGTTTTGCAATTTTCAAAGATTCATAATAAAACATCTCGGAATAAACATAGATAATAGTTCGAAAATATAACTCGAATGATCACGTTCATTTTATTTCATATACATTTTCAATAGGCCACAACTACCAATGCAGCAATAATAATCAAGGAGGCGGCAACCAAGGAGATGCCAACTGTAAGTTCAAACTAACAGTTTTGATTTAAAAACAAGGCTTTTTATGCTTTTAGTATTGTGCACCAATGAACGTAAGTGGAATTTTTCAGCGCGAAAAATATAGATAAAATAATACAACACACACAAATTGTCATTAGTGAATCTTAAAATCCTTACTATCTTAATGAGAAATATGAATGTCCCATAGACCACTCTTGTTATACAAAATGGTGAAAGAACATATTTTATGTTATTTTTATAGGCGCACCAAAAGGATATTGCGACAATAGAGCTGATGGGACTTTCCAACTACCCGGAGATAAAACACGTTTCTTTTCTTGTGTCCACAAACGAGCAACGCAATGTATTTCTTGCCCATCTAAATTGATCTACGTTGAAATTTGTCTACAATGCTTAGAGAAAGACACTAGTAAGTATATTAGTGATAATAAAAACCCATAAAATAAATTAATCGTTTTTGACCAGGTGTCTAGAAATACAACGAGTCGGAATATAATTTTCAAAACTTATATTAAAGGTCGAAATCACATTAAAGGCGGACTTTTTCTAGCTTGGGAATCCATTATTCACGATAATCTCTCCTTTATTCAAACACATTTTCTTGCTTGATCAGCGACAGGATTTTCATAACTTCCTCCCAGCTAAGAAACTCTCATAAGGGACTCTCCATTACTCGAATCCCTCCTTTACTTGAACACAATTTCTTGTCCCCTCTGCTAACAAAATCTCATAAAATGACTCTCAATAAATCTATTACCCAAAATTCAAACGATTTTCATTTCCCCTAACAGAATTTAATTACCTTCATCACATCTTTAGCTGACCCCAAACAATGTGCAAACGGCAAACCTTCTACCACCATCAACCCAAGCAAAATGGGAGGTACCACTACAACCAAAGCTCCAAACCCACACACCACAAACGCCGCAAATCCCACAAGAGACCCTGCAAAGTGTGACAAATGCGTTCCCTCGTATTACTGCAATGGAAAACACGATCGACGAGTTCAATCACCTTTCGACATGTCCAAATATTTCGATTGTAAAGCTGGCGTCGCTGGTGAATGTTCAACTTGTCCAGGAAAACAAGTTTATATTGAGATCTGTGAAAAATGCATGATGTTTGACCCTCGTAAGTTTCAGTTCTAACATTTTTATAATTACAAAAAGATTGTCAGTACACATTACTCTATGTAGAAACCAAGACAGTGTCACTTTGTTTACTTCTTATTCATTTGGTGCGATCCTGGTTTCAGTGAAAATCTTTTTGCAAAATACTTTAGAATATACATTTCTCGGTATCACCCAGAACACGGCTAGTCTCATTGGTAAAAAGATTTAATCATTTCCAAGAAATTTCTTTCATCTAAAGCTATCTTGCAATAAATTGTATTGATCTTTGATAGTAACTGCGAAGATAAAACTTATTGGGATATAAACCTCTCTCTACACTACAGATAACAATTACAATTGTGCCGGAAACAACCCACCATCCACAACAACTACAACCACTGCTGCACCAACAACTACAGTAACAACCACTTCACCCACTCACCCAGTAATCACTACCATGGCTGCTCCACCAGACACCACAACCACCACTTTACCACCACCGACAACCACAACCACAACCACACAATCAGCTCCAGTAGAAGATTGTAAGTTTTTAAAAACACAGACCCGAATTTTCTATATATTTAGAACTTTTTCCTTTAAATATGTCAATGTACTGCATTTCAATAGTGGAAATTTTTTCGAGTCTACTTTTTTAAAACGGACGAAAAGAAGACTTTGCAATGTTCTGACGTCAATTATTGTTCAAATGATATAAATAATTTATTAAGCCCTATAGTTTATTTTTAACCCTTGTACAACTTTAACGTCAAAAGAACATTGTTTTATCGCCAGAACGTTATTTGGGTGTTGAAAATGTCATGTGACTGCTGAGAAACACCCGGTTAACAAACCTCTAATTGTAAATTATTTCTTTCAGGTCCACCAAAGGACCTTATAATCACAATTTTATGAAGTGTTTAATTTATAAAACCATAGTTGCTTGTATAATAAACACATACGATACAACAGTCACGGTATTACAAAGAACGCCCGGTTAACGAAACTCCAATTGTACATTATTTCTTTCAGGTCCACCAAAGGATTTCTGCATGGGAACAGCAGATGGAGCATACGCTAACCCAAAGAACAACCGACAATTCTTCAGCTGTATGAGCGGAATGTCTTCAGAATGCTTATGGTGCGCTGCGACGTTGGTTTTCAATGAAGACTGTGGAAGATGTCTATACGCTCACCAAAGTATGCATCCTTTCAACATTTAGACTACTCTAGTCAGTCGTTTTTTTGTCGTACCATTTCTAATTGTCGGCAAAAAGTTGCCCGTTTGAAGTTAAAATTTTAGTCAATGTTACGACTTCTTTTAATCTTTTTCAAGCAAAGATTTTGACTCTGGTCAATCTGTTTTTGTCGTAGAGAATCTAATTGTGAATTAAAATCGGCAAAAGATCGACAGCCTGAAGTTAAAGCTTTCGTCAATGCAATCACTTCCTTCAATCCTTTTCAAGCTGAGATTTTGATTGTCGACCTTTTCGCTGATTTTCTTAATCGGATTATTGACCTTTCTTTAAAAGATCTTCTTGTTCAAGATGCAAGGGAAAGAGACCGTTCTCAACAATGATCTCCTCTTCACTCTCAACTCTCAAACTTTTAGAATGTAAACAAGACGAACCAACCACGACCATCGCTCCACCAACAACAAGTACAGCAGCACCAACAACCACCACTACCACACCAGAGCCAACTACCACAATAACCACAACGACCACAACTACAACAGAGGCACTAACCACCACTACTACACCAGAGCCAACTACCGCTGCAGCACCAACAACCACTGAGGCTACGACTACAACATTCCCATGTAAGTCCAAATCAGTTTACCGTTCTCCTAAAATTACTTTGAGGTGAGGGTTCTTTATTTGGCGAATGCTCAAAACCATACTATTTTGGCGAATGGCAAATTTTATTAATTTTATTAATTTTGGCTGCAACACTTCAAGCCAATAAAAGGGTATATCTTCTGTTTTTCAGCATTTTTTTTGGAGAATTTAGATGGTTTTGATAATTCATGAAGTGCATGAATGATATATTATCCATTGATCAAACGTTTTGCCTTAAAATGAAGTGGTCTTGAGGTATAGCCAAGAGACTTTGGTGCAGTAAAACTGCCTTTTTAAAACGCAAAATGGCGTCCTTCGGGATCTAAGGACTAATGTACAATTCTCATCCATTTCAGGTCCACCTGTTGACGCATGCGTAGGAAAGGTAGACGGCTTACACGGTATTCCACAAAGCGATAAAAGATTTTATATTTGTGCCAATGAGGCACAGCCACCAGCATGTTTCAGTTGTTCTCCAGGAACTGTATTCAAAATGGATTGCCGCACATGCCTTAGACCCGATACAGGTATATATCATGACGTAATCTTTTATACGGAAACATCCTGGGTGTTTGCAACAATTTATTGTTTCAAAACTTGCGGCAAACACCTGCTGAAACATACCATTTACGTATACTTTTATCTTATAATAAATGTTTACCACTAGTTTTATTGCAGAAAATTTTAAATTAGTGACAAACAACTTATTACTATATTGAGCTGAGAGGTACTGACGGTGCTGACGACAGCATTTTTTATTCCCATTGGGACTTATTTCATATCATACGACCATTTTCATTCCACTTTACCTAAACAAGATATCTTTAAATATTATGGTATTTATATTAGATTGTCCAGCTGATCCAACAACAACAACAGCCGCCCCTACCACCACAACTGCCGCCCCTACTACCACAACTGCCGCCCCAACAACCACAACTCCAGAGCCTACAACAACCGCATTCAAACTATCATGTAAGTGAAAACATTATGTCCATAGAATCATAACAAATGATCCGCAAAACAGACAATAATCACATAGCATACTAACAAACAATAAGCGTGAGATACACGACGCTTTATTTTTTTCTTAACAGTCTTTTTACGGCTTTAAACTCCTCACACGTTTTTCCCGCGATTAATAATTTCTAACGGACGATAGAATCGTCTACATACTAACCGATAATAAGCGTGAGATACGGTATACTCAAGAATATCACGAAGATAAAGTCCGCGCGCTGATTAACAAAAAAACATATTTTTCTGACATTTCCGCGGTTATTAGCCTGTATTATTATTATAATAACACGACTAGCCTGCTAGTCTAGACGCGTCTATGCTGGGTTATCGGGGTCAAAGATAGCAGCGCTATAAACCTCAAATACCATGTTCTCTTCCAGGTCCTCCCGCAAATTTCTGTGTTGGCAAAAACGACGGAATTTACGCTTATGCTGCTGACAACCGTCAATTCTTCCGATGCACCAGTGAAACTGCCAGTAGCTGCAATCCATGTGGTGTGGACGAGGTGTTTAAACAAGAATGCTCATCTTGCCTCAAACCATCTACTCGTAAGTCTAGGAAGGTTACAATGTTGTTTCAACGGCAAAACGTTACTTTAGACTTTGAAACAACGTTGAAATAACATTGTGTCTTCAGGGTAATTCCCTAAATGATATATTTTTCTTCAAGGCCTAATACTGTATCAGACCCGGGTGTATCGAAGATTTGATTACCACAGTATGATGTGACCCTCATCACACTCAAAGTAGTGTTACAGGCGTTGTTGAGAGATCAAAACGAAAGCAATCATCTAGGTTTGTTGAGTAAGTCCACTCAGATGTATAAATGTTTTAATTATATAAATTTTCAGCATGTCCAACGACCACCCCAAAACCGACAACGACCGCAGCTGATCAATGTAAGTCTATCCATTCACACTTTGAGAATTCAACTTTTGCAATGTTTCAACACTTCGAGAGGAAGTTATGTACAAATTTCTTTCTTGGCCAATTTATCGCCTATGAATATCGACGTCAAAGAAACTAAATTTTGGCCTTAGTCCAGTAAACAATTAAAACATTGGTCCGATAAAGTTTTGCCGCTAATTAATTTTTTCATTCTCATATTTTTCCAGGTCCGGACGATTTCTGTGATGACAAAGACGACGGTAAATACGCAAACCCGAACGACGATAACCAATTCTTGACTTGTAAAAACCGAACAAGAGAGGGTGACTGCTTGAAATGTCCAGAATCACTGGTTTACCAAAGAGAATGTGATATGTGCTTGAATAAGGGGGAAGGTATAGTAAATTAGTCACTATTTTTCTTGGATTTATACTACGATTGCAGCCTCGGATGCAGAGTTATGCTAAAACAAATGGAGGAGAGTCCACTAATTATCCTATTACCTTATTCGGAAATTACCTTACCTTATTCGGAAATTACCTAATCTTCTCGAATAAGAAAGCCTACCTACCTCCTGTATTCGACATTGCAAGTTACTAGATTTGAATTGAAAGCAAAACGTGGCATTAAAAAAACATATTAAAAATGTGTTAGGAACACTACGTAGGTAGACAAAAAGAAAATAGATCGGTTTATTTTACTTGGGCGCCAATTTTCACACTTTCAGCTTGCCCAGTAACAACAACTACTGCTGCCCCTACTACCACGACTGCCGCCCCTACAACCACAACTGCTGCCCCTACTACCACAACTGCTGCCCCAACTACCACAACTGCTGCCCCAACTACCACAACTGCTGCCCCTACAACCACGACTGCCGCCCCTACAACCACGACTGCCGCCCCCACCACCACGACTTCAACAACAACAACCATGAAAGCTTCGCAATGCAGTAAGTGATAATTCTCTCATTCATCTTATTTTTTACAGTATCATTCAGTTAAAATTCTATAAACAATATTTCGGTCATTGATGATATTTATCAAGTTATCAAACTTTGTTTTGCTTTACTTTGCTTTGCTTTGCTTTACTAAAAGATTTTTACACGGTGCCGCTTACTATTATGCAGGGTCAGAAATTTGACCTTAAAAGAATATTGTGCAGACCTTTAATATTTTCCAGAATTCTTTGAAATTATAATATGCGGCCAGGCAACTAATAAACGATTTCACAGCCATGGTTCTGTTGCTTGTAACCGTAGGGCTGCAGTGTCGTGCTGCGCTGTGATTCCTACTCCTAAAGTAGATCTATGCAGATATTTACGGAAGTTTTTTCTTTTTGGAGAATATAATGAGGCCAGTCCAGTCATTTAATAAATGACTTTTTACGCTTCTACCAACACAGTGCAGCCGCACTCACGAGGTTCTGTAGGGCTGATAGTATAAGGAGGCCAGTCATTTAATAAATGATTTTTCACGCTTCTTACCATGACAGCCGTTAGCGGTTTCTGCACTGGAAAAGATGACGGTGATTACCAAGTGAATCAGGGAAAAGATTTCGTATACTACAACACTTGTACAAACAAACGGTGCATACTTAGAAAGTGTGGTGCTGAGAACCTGGTGTTCAAACAGAAGACAAAAACCACTGGACAATGTGAAGTTGGATTAATTAGTTAAATTGATTGATGGGAAGTAATTTTCGAATTAGCGTACTTGGATAATCGTATACAATGAACTGACTGATATTCAATACATTACATTCATTTACGTAATCTTTTGAACGGAACATTCTAAAAAATCCGGGTGTTTTCCACTAATTTTGAATTTTGACCAATGAAATTAGTGTTTTTGGATGCTTCTGTACGAAAGATTACGTCATGAATATCATTAATACATCGAGACGAATGGATGCATCAAATCATATACTATCACTGTGTACTCTGGTGAACACAAAATCCATCAAATCCCCAGTGCTACTCACGTTATACTATTAAGACTTAAATTTTTTAAAAGATAGGAGGCCCAAATGATGAAGAAAGATATTATCGTATATGTATTCTAAGACTGTGGATAGCTAAAAGAAATTCTCAGATTTTGAAGATTAACGCCAAAGATTTGGTTTCAACTAGTCTTACTATAAAAACTTTTTTGGAAGATAAGATAAAGTTCGAATTGATTTCTTCAAATGAGGCTAAACCCTGTCATTTTTTAATAATTATGTAATGATATTTTTTATAAAACCTATAAAACCCTTTTCTTGTTGGTATAGACTAATCCTTTTGTAAATATTTTTAAGCTTTTTTTTATAACTTTTTATCCCTGATATGTAAACAGAAACCAAACTTTTGCAATTGTAAAATTTCGCTATGAAAAAAAAATATATTGTATTTAAAATTCTTGCAAACAATTATTTAGTGATTTTTTTCCTTATAATTTGTTTAATAATTTAAGCCTATGTACTATTTTTGCCAACATTGAAAAACATTTATGAGAAATTTCCTTTTATTTTCATTCGTGAAGGAGCTGAAAAGTTAAACCCTAAAGTCTTAGACATTTTAAGAAATGAGACTTTAAAATTCGTATGAAATTTCAACAAAGGAGAAATCGTTAAGACCTCAACTTATCGGGAAATATTTCGTAAGTCATGTGATAGACTTTCCAACCAATTAGATTTAATCATTTCGAGGGGAAAATATACACTATGGTTTAACTCACTAAAAGATTTTGTTTATTGATTACACATAATTAATCTTTAGTAAGTGTTCTGTTTTCCCCCATTTGTGACGTCATGCCGTTGCAAAGAATAGATTAATAATCTTCTTCAGATTAAAGATTAAAGCATTCTTAACATTCTTTGTAGGGTTTGTTCTTATAAAAGGAAGTGTTCTAATAGAAAAAATGTGTACTGGAAAAGCTCATAAAAATAACGAGAAATAATTAATTGTTTCACTCTCTTTGGCTTTAAAAATTCACATTATTATTTCGCTTCTCATGTAAATGAGACTCTTTGGAAATTGTTTTGTCCTTTTTGGAATAATCTCATTGCTACAATTTCGACCCGAAATGAATTTTAAAGTTGAAGTTGAATCCATGATAGCCATTACGTAATGACTTTCTACGGAACCATCCCAAAAACCGGATGTTTGTAGCTATTCATACAAAACTGTCGAACGTGCTAACCGCTAAACACACCAGGCACAGCATAGTGGGAACCCCTCCCAAGGATATAGGGGGTAGGTTAAAAGTTTTTACTGACATTTGGGGTTGGAAGTTTTCTAGAGTGCCCACTAAACACAACTTCAGTATTTTTCAAATTATTCGGTCCGATTGTAGGCTTTCAAAAAAATCTTACCTACAATCTTTTGCATAATATCTTGAGACACCTGCAAGATTTATTGCTTCTGAGACAAGGAATAAAACCCCCTTCCCCCAAATCAATGTTGAGCTCAGTCACAGCTGTTAACGTCAACCAACATTGATTTGGGGGGCGGGGAGGGGGGAATTAGATAGAAGTGTCTCTCATATTATGCAAAAGATTGTAAGGTAGACAAATAAATATCATTATCAAACTTTTCTCGAAAGAAATCTTGCCTCGTTTTGGTACAAAACTCGTCCCAGGGCCAAAAAGGCTTTTGGACACAAAGAGTGGATATGTTCCATTTAAAAGATTACGTAATGCATATCACGAATTTTAGTTTGTTTCAAAAAAAAATGATATAACTTAATTGTCTTTACAAGGCTTTATAATAAGGATTATGATAGAGAGTAAATTTCTGAGCTATGTATAATACAGTAATAATATCATAGTATATATTTGAAAAATAAAATGTTAAAAAGCAACTAGCTGGATATTAAAAAATTATCCATCTGCAGGCCACCTACACTATATTTTGATGAAAGAAATTTTTTCAGCTTTTTCTTCACACAATAATGTGGCAACAACAAAATCTCCGATCTTTTGTAATTAATTCCTCATACTATCAGCCTCTCTCCTTTGGCAAGTAGATAATTCGACTAAAGAGTACCTCATTCAATTCTGTCAATTTTGACGATATCAATTACGTAATCTTTTGTATAAGGAAACATCCAAAAGATCCAAGTGTTTTGCAATTAGTTTTGCATTCTTAAAAATAAAGCACGACTGACAAACATTCGGTTTTTTGGAATATTTCCGTAGAAAGGATTACGTAATGGAGCTCATGAATTAAACATTACGTAATGGAGATCATGAATGAAAAGATTACGTAATGGAGATCATGAATGAAAAGATTACGTAATGGAGATCATGAATGAAAAGATTACGTAATGAGATCATGAATGAAAAAATTACGTGATGAGAACATGAATGAAAAGATTACGTAATGAGAACATGAATGAAAAGATTACGTAATGAGATAATGAATGAAAAGATTACGTAATGAGATAATGAATGAAAAGATTACGTAATGGAGATCATGAATGAAAAGATTACGTAATGAGAACATGAATGAAAAATTACGTAATGGAGATCATGAATAAAAAGATTACGTAATGAGATCATGAATGAAAAGATTACGTAATGAGATCATGAATGAAAAGATTACGTAATGGAGATCATGTATGAAAAGATTACGTAATGAGAACATGAATGAAAATATTACGTAATGGAGATCATGAATGAAAAGATTACGTAATGAGAACATGAATGAAAAGATTACGTAATGAGAACATGAATGAAAAGATTACGTAATGGAGATCATGAATGAAAAGATTACGCAATGAGAACATCATGATGATAACGTACCGCACAAAAAACTGAACTATTGATTTAGACGTATGTAGTAGGGTCTGATTGAAAAATGGTCATTCCGTCCAATTAGTGTGTAGAAACCTTTTTTAGTGTCACACGGAAGCGACCTTTTTTCAAACAGACCCTAATGTATGTGGGTTTCAGTTTAAAAAATAATGATGAATAAAATTCTAAAAAGTTGTGTCTATGGAACGAAACATAAATACAAATGGAGCTAATATAATATCAAACGATTCTAAAAAAAAAAAAACTTTAAAAAAATTAACAGAACAAACAAAAAAATTCTAAAATTTAAAAGATTTTTAACAACTATATTATGCGTTTGTATGCGTTTTGGCAACTTTTGGCAGTTTTTCGATAAAAAACTGTAAGTAACTTGAAACTCAAAAAAGGATTCAAAAGTCATAAACATGTGTAATAATTTTACCAAACACCAACAAAATAACCGAAAATAGACTTTTCCAGAAAAAATCCGCACCACCACTACTGTTGAAGATATAGGATATCCAGGGGTTCAGCATTTCCAGGGCGGATATCCAGGGCTGGCGTTTTAAGAAGCACCAACATCCTCAACAGGAGGATAGGATATCTGGGGGGATTCGAAATTTATATCCTATGATGTCCAGGGGAATAAGAGTTTGAAGATCAAGGAGAGTTCGAGATTTTCAGCACAGACATCCAAGGGGGAAAGCACAATGATAGTTGCAAATAGATTTGTTTTGAAGCAGTTATGAGACACAAGTTGAAAAAATGTGGATAATATGATCCACAGCAAATATTATAGAAGTAAAAACCATTTTTTTTTTAAATGTAAATATATCGACAAATAGAGCATTTTAAATCCAAAGCCAACTAGTAAGTGACTTTCTTTTCATAAAAGTCAAAATTTTAAAACACAAGACCAGAGGATTTCTCTTAAACATTCAACAAAAAACACCATCTGGAACAGAATTTTGAAATACATGGTCCTGCAAACTCCAAAATACCCCCATTTATTATTCATTATTATTGTAATAAACCAACACAGTTAGATTTATACCAGCATCTGATTCCATCAATTAATTCGTTAGATTTTTATCCGGATCTGATTCCATAAAATATGTTAGATTTGGAAGGACACAATGGTAAAAAAAACAATACCTTCACATATTGATAATCGATACCGAAAACGCCATCCACCAAAACACCATTATAGTCATTAAATGAGCTTCTTGGAAAGAAGTCTCTATATCGAGATTCTTCTGTTTTCCAATGCCAGAATTAAAAATATATGCCATGTGTCAACATTGATGCAAACAACTTCAGCTATTTCTAGTTCTCAGGAACTTCTTGGAAAGGTTTATTGAGACTATTCTGTGTTCAATGACAGAAATTAAAATATGCGATGAGTCGACATTGGTGCAAGCAAGAAACCTTTGCAGCTATACCAAAGGCTGTATATAATCTGCATTTAAAGACGCTTTGAGATTATTGTACAGGACGGTTGGTCTCTCTTCCCTGTTATTTCCTTTCGGCGGTGTGTTTTAAAAGGGACTTTTAGATTAGTTCAGCTATTTTTAAAAACCCAAGAAGCCAGATTTTGAAAAAGAAAACCATAAAGCAACAGAAAAGCAATACTCTCACTGTTCTGTGTCGTTTGTCTCACTCAATATTGAATCCACAAGTTTCTTCGACAGCCCAAGTTAACTTTTCGTACAAGATTTCCTTGGATTCATAGTTTGGGATATCGAGTTTGTTGAAGCTTAAAACAAAATATTTTAAAGGATTATTGGAATAAGTTCTCACAACAATGCCTTGAGAAGATCATTCTCAATCGAAAGGCTTCACCAAAGTGCGTCTGATTTTGTCAGCCAGCAGATCTAGAAGGTTCTAACCCCTTCTTCAGGAGGTTAAAATTGTTACTACCTCGAGTCGACAACTTTACATGGAAAGCCCAGTTATCTAAGAGGTTTTGGATCTGCCAAATTGAGCCCATTGAAATTTTCGGTAGTAAAGTCTCTTAAACGAGTTTGGAGAACGAAGCATCGAGACAAA
>JAUJPO010080451.1:0-10697 GCA_032270745.1 Tiaropsis multicirrata
AGATTTTTGGTGAAATTTCTTGCAAAAATGTTACAGCTCCAGAAACACGTCTGCACTCGAAAAATATTTGACGTCACGTCATCATCATGTTCCTATTCTGGTAAATATTGATTCATTTACCAGATATATCGTAAGAAAGCAGAACATGGCTAGAAATACCATGAATAAAAACCTTTCTTCATTGAAAAAGAGAAAGATTGACTTAAATAGAGAGGGTAGTTTCGTAGAAAAAAATAATAAATTTCATATAAAAACATATTCATTAGCCTTTCCGTGCCAATGTCCAGTATATTTGGCATCGTGAAATGTCAGTTCCAAGGCCGAGTTACAAATTGACACATCGTGGCTCACTCTAAAAAGTATATGAGAATATGAGTGTATAAAAACATCGAGTCGCCTCAAAAGTTTTTGTTAATTTCATTGCCTAATTGGAATATGCTGCGACACAGAAAGGGTTAGGGAGAGAACGAGGGTTTTACCAAAGTCATCTCCACATGAGCTAATTATTAAACATTCTTATTAAAAAATGCTTAATTTCTTTCAGTGTGGCTTTGACGTGTATCTCCGATGCCGAACAGAAGTTGCAAGAAATGAAAGAAGAAAAGAAAACACTTGAAGAAGATTATGAAGATACCAAATATGAAGTGGAAAATCTTTTGGACGAGCTCTTCAATAAAGCCTGCCTTATCCAAAAACTGAAAGCCAAATTACGTAAGATCTTTGAGCTGTGATTTGCTTTAGTCATTCTTAGTCACTTATGTAACAGGGAAATCATCAATATTTGACATAGCGCCCACATGCAAATTGCGGGAAGCTAAGTCAAGACTACGAATTGGCGGGAAGGCTGTTTTGTTCTTGAACGAATTACCAGTGTTTCTCAAACCACAGATACCGTGGTCTGAAGTTCTAGCTAACATCCGTGCCTTGTCAGCATGGCATGATAGGACTCTTTCAAAAACGAAGACAGTTCCTTTAACCTAAATCCCGCATTTTCTGATTAATATGCTATTCACTATCTACTTACAGATCTTGGTCTAAATGCTTTTAGTGACTCTAGATGAGAAAATATCCCCCAATCTTTCTTCTAGACGTTGGTAATGGGAATTTCGCGGCATTTTTACACATGTATGACAACGAGATGTTAGAAGATGAAGAAGAATTTTCATGGGAAGAAGAGAAGGACGAATTGGATGAAGAATACGATCGAATACAATCGGCTTCACAAGATCGAATCAAAACATTGGATGAAAAGATTGCAGAAAGCCAAGAGCTGTTGGAGAAACAGATACAAGAAATGGATATTGCCAGGGATTTGGTAAACCATAAAGATGTTTTTTCCATTTGTTATTAATTTATTGCATGACAGTTTCATGGTGATTTTAACACGGTGGAAACCAAAATACCAATTTCGCGGACCAAGAAAAAAATGTATTTCCCTGTGCATTTACAGTGTAGTTATTACTAGAGTTTTTAGTTTTATTATTGCATTTTATTACGGGATTTTCTACGTATTTTTATTTAGATAGATAGATAGATATGCCCTCCGATGTCTCGGAATGGGTCCTACCCACTAAGGAGTAGGAATCTCTGCGCTGCCAGACATTGCAACCCTCGAGCCGCAGAGTCATAGCGTATACAGAGACACTCGAACTACATGGGAGAACATACTGTTCTTGCAGGTGTAGAACCTCGTGGGTACCGCTGCACACCACAATGTCTGAAATATCTACCCGATTTCTTGAGTTACGGTACCCAATTTCCCTCACATGGCATAGGTTGACCCGTGCGAAGGAGCATTAAAGTCTTTTAAACGAGTTTGGAGAGTGAAACATCGAGAGAAAAAACTTCTTTCTTTTATTCCAACGATTTTTAGAGACTTTGTACTTAAAATGGAAGATGAATTATATGTTAAGCGCCATCTCACTTTTCATTTTTCCCTTCAGCTGAAGAACTTCCAAGTCAAGATTGACCGTCCATGCATCGAGAAATTACGTGCTTATCAAGCTCCACCGCCTCTTGTAGCTACCATTATGGTTGCTTTGATGGTCCTTTTGAGACGGCCCGAATTCACACATTACGTCATGGCTGCACATAAAGGAGATAAAAGATCGGATGGGTCGTTCAGTGAGAATTCCTACTCTAGAGTGGGATCTGGCAAATCACGAAATAGAGACAATAAAGGCATCCCCTCTCATTTAGGTTTGATTAAACCATAATTTACCCTTTTTCCTTCGTTTGAATGTTTTGATGATTTATGCTTTTTAGTACATAGTAGGTTTTCCCCTATAAAGGTAGGTTAGTTAGCCGGCTGGACTCACCAAAACAGAATTCTCGACCTTTGCAATAAATCTTAGATATTTTGAACTTTATGTATTACTATTTAAAATGATGACCTTTTATGGAAAGAAACAGAGGATGTCCTTCATCCTTTATCCTAGTTAATCTTTTAGTAACTGAATCATCTCTCAATTAAAATAACCATGGACACATAATTATTATGAGAACCCCTTCCCAACAGACACAAGACGTTCAGCGTTTTTTTTTTCAAAGAACGTTGAAAAATGTCTTATGTAGCTGGGTTAAAGTGGGATTGACTTTGAAATGAACGTTATCCGGAAAAAAAAAAGACGTTCTATGTTTTTACTGGGTATGAGAATCCCTTAAAATGGAAAAGATTTCAAATCCTTAACCAAATATATTCGCAATATTTCCATAGGTGCTGATGGTCGTGTTGACAAGACCACGTGGAAATCCATTCAACTGGTCATGCAAGACACACAGAAGTTTTGTGAGCACATGAACAATTACAATTGGTGTGAAGGCTTGCCGGTTGATGTGTTGAACACTGTTCTCGCTTATTTCGCACCCGGTGAAGAAATCCCGGTGAGCTCAAGAATGCAAAATCATTTATCCACTTCTCAAAAAGGTCTGTAATTCTTTGTCATATCATTGAGTTTATTCATGTTTCCATTACGTAATCTCTCCTACAACAAAAAAATACCCAAAAAGCCAAATGTTTCCCAGTAGATACATGACGTGTTCTCAACGTTCTCTCCAAATATCGTTTTGACGTTAGAACACTGTTCCACGCCTGCTGGGTTGCGACTAGTTTTGTTTATTGTTAAATATTCCAAACCAGTGACAAGCGCCCGACTTTTTTTAGAATGTTTTCGTAAAAAAAACTTTTAGGCTTTTTACTTCTTTATCTGGTTTGTTCTTCTAAGAAAAAACGTAAAAACCGTTTAATAGCGAGGTTATGTAAAGCAAGATAAGTCGAAAGAGGACGGTGGATAGCGGCCCGCAACTGTAGATGGATTCGGCGGTTGTGCAAAGATTGCACAAGATTGCACAAGATTGCACAAGATTGCACAAGATTGCAAAGATTGCGGTTGCGGGTCGCTATCCACCGCCTTCCTTTGATTTACCTCGCTTAATGTAACCTCACTATTTTTTACAGACGAACGCAGCACAGGTATCACGCTCCACGCAGCCAAATACTCATCCGAGGACGCCGCGCAAATCGTGGAATACATTCAACTCGTCATTCAGTTCAGCCGCAAGTATCAACCTTACATGAAAACTGTCCAAATTCTGACCGGCTTGAAACAAGAGAAAGAAGACCAGACGACACTCCTGTTGGCGCAAAACATGCAACCTAGTGAAGAATACATACATGATGTAAGAGAGAGGTTCTTTCTAATTTTAAGTATGCGCTGCTCCTTTCCCTGGATTTCTCCACTTACCCTCGCTCTATTAAACTTTTTCAAAAATTACGTCAGTAACAACGACTGCCTCGTTTTGAATTGAGCGCTATGGTAACCAAATCCCAAGAGAGCTTATCAAAACTTGACTTCATTGATAGATGTGTCATTTTGAGTCTCGTGAGACACCTTGGTAATTTAATGAAAACGAAGCAGTAATTTATGAAAAGGTTTATCCCTTAATGCTGAGTACCAAGCAGGATAGCAGCGAGTACCAGTCTTCAAGTCTTTGGTCTGACCCGGCTGGGAGGTGAAAACCCTAACCACTAGGCACCGTCGCTGTTTAGATTACCTGTACGCATGTGTTTTTCAAAAAGCAGTGATTAGTACAAAGTACAAAGTGGCCTTCCCTATACGCTGAATTATATATATTGGGAAAAAATTGCTTCTTTTGATCTTTTCCAAAAAGAAATCTGGAAAACATTGAAAACGAAAGCTTGTTAACTGAAAAACCGATACGAAGCTAATTTTTTCTAAAATTCGACCCCCAGGTAAGTTGATGGGATGTCTATAGGATGAGTAAAAAAAAAGTTGAATCCTTATTCAAAATGATTTTAGTTGAACTTAGCTTGATTAAACAAGCCAGATATTGCTGCGCTGCTGCGTAAAGGTGATATAGCGTTCTCGGTCCTTTAATATTATTTTTTCATATCCGTGATTTTTAATTTAACGTCACAACTAAACCATCATATTTTACCAAGTGATTGAACCTGGCTTCGATATCTAGTTAAAGTTAAATAATTCGAAATCGTACAATTTATATGGTGACCCTTCAAATTACACATTCTAGCTTACATCTTAATCCTCATCATTTCTACGCAGGAACAATTTGATGATTCGTTCGAAGACTACACTGAAGAAGATTTGCCGCGACTTGAAAAAGAATTAGAAGAAATCTTATTACGTTTTGACGATTGTACAGTCAAGAAACATAAATTGAATGAACAAATCAAAGAATTCAGCGTTTTGGTTAATTCGACTAACTCCTTATTTGAAAGGTATTCTTAGACTATTCTTAATTTTTTTTTAAATTTAAATATTGTCCAAATTTTAATGTGTCATTCTACGAATTTTTTATGGATTTGATCTTCTGAGTACGTAATTAACTTTTATTTCCGCCTTTGCACGATGAGCCAAATCGTTTTGAGGTTCCTGATTTCATTGGTCTGTTTTATCATGATAAGGAGTGACTCTACATTCACATCTACTTCTCATCGTTACTTTAGACTCGATATTAACGGTAATTTCGTACAGGGTCTATTTTCATCGTAGAGGGTCTAACTTGAGATCTTCAAACTGAATAGTACTTGAGACTGGAAATTACTGGAAATTATCGGGAAAAGAGACAATGATAACAGAGTATAGTTAACGATGATCTTTTATGTTTTTTAAAGCATTTTTACGTTTAGGGTCCTCAAGGATTGGTTATTATGCGACCCTGGGGCCATCACCTGGGCGATATTAGCGACGCGAGAGGTGACCTTTTGGGTGACCTAGCTACCCTGGTTGATTTGGGTGGAGCGCTAGAACCCACAACTTTCTGATTTGGAAACCAGCGCACTAACAACTTCGGTCGCCGCTCTTTATTACTAGCGAGGTTAAGCAAAAAAATCACGACGAAGAACGGATTTCCTAAAACGAAAAGTTGTGAAAATCTTCGTTCTACAAATAAGGATCTATTCATTAACAGGTTATATCTGCATTGATACCCGTGATTAATCTCCGATATTTAACATCCCTATTATTGTGTTTCACCACAGATTGCAAGATTTGAGGGCGTGTTGGAAGAAAGCTAGTGGATGTGTAGCCAACAAACAAACGAGATTGTTGGTCAACGTAATGATTGCTGCTGCATACTTGACATATTGTGGTACTAAAAACGTCAATGAAAGGTCATTTCCATTTGAAAGTTTTTCTTTTTCCAAAATAAGTTATTTTCCAAATGTATAGTTATTTAAGAAATGAGTAAGATCAGTGTCACGTAGGTGACACATTTTGATCCATCCTGCTGTTGGAACAATATTTAATTGTCCTGTATCTGCGGAATTTTAATACCAATGTTGACCGCGATTTTAGAACTTAGATTCAGTCTAATTTTTGTCCTGAAAACATCATTATGGGTCCGTTTTTCCGTGTTTGGTGGGAATATGATTTTTGACGCTAAAATACAAAATATGAAGGTTCTCTTAAAAATGAAAACTAAATCTCTCTGTAAAATTATTCCCTTCATATAGAGACGTATCATTGAGAGAGATGTTAAAAGTGTTTGATCAGAACAAATTTAAATATGATGTTGAAGATTTGGTCATCACCAGTTTTCCTCTCGTATCCTTCCTTGGAAGTAAAGTAAGTAAATTGTGTGAGGTGAAATTGGAAATCTTTTTGTTAGATCACTTTTAGATATATAAACCTTTCAAAATGCTAATCAATTATCTCCGGTCTATTTACTTGGAAATTTAAAACTTTAAACGAGCATAATATTATATAATTTTTAACACTGAAAAGCCTCTTTAAAGTAAATTGAGTAATACTGTTTCTCAAATTTGACAAGAATTTGTCACTTCTGAGCCCCTTTTTAGCTGAAAATTTCCGTTTTTGCTATTGATTGGCGAAAAAATATTTTCCCCTCAAATTCGCAAAAGTTTATGTCATTAATTTCGTGATTTTTTACCTCGCGAAAGTTCCAATTAAATTATTTTTTTCGCTTCATTTACGTGAACGCAGCCTGAAAACAAACGATTGGAACTGAACCAATTACCAAGACATCCATTTTCGACTGAACTTTCTTGCATTTTCAATCTACACCAATGTTACCAATGCTGGCCGTTGCTTAGCGACCCCTTCCATGTTGGATTGTACCTGATTAAGAAGATCTTTCATGACGCTCAAGTCTTCCCATCGTATGTAAGTATGGTATTGTTATAGTGAGCAATGGGGTTGGAAGCCCCCCTTAAATGACTTGTAGTATCGTGAATCAAATTTTCGGTTTTTGAGGAAACGACTTCATTCAAATTTTCATTCAAAAAAACCCTGGGATATTTTAGGTGTATAATTATGACATTAGTGGATCAATTCAGACTAAAACTGGTTCAAACGATATTGAAAAGCGACGTATCAGCGAAAATAGGTCCTCCTTAGATACTAAACATATGCCATCCTAATATTTACTTCGCATCAACGGCACTGACGGTATATTATGACTAACCTTGTTTTTGTTACAGAATTGTGAAGAGAAGCTTGAAAGTGCTTTACAAAATGGCGATCGAGTTGTTTTAACGAACGTCAAATTGAGTGAATTATCCGACAGAATGAAATGTGTCTTACGCTCGTATCGAAAGTTCACCGACTCTGACAAACCTTTCAAATTATTGGTATCTTTTTAACTATTTTGCTTTTATTTCTCCAGTGTATTTTGTTTCGCTTGGTTTAGTCTGATTGACATGTTTAAGATACTTAAGTAACTAAAGTACTTGTGAAATGTATTGTTTTGTATAAGAGTTCTTATACATTCATTTACCTCCATAGCGCTACATTGGACTTTTTTCTATAGTCTGAATAGTTTGTGTGATTAAGCGGCAAAATGTTTCCATATAATGTTTTCATGCATTATATTGTCTCTAAAAAATTTTACACACAATTTGCTGTTTCATTTTAATTAAATCGTTAAACCTAAATACGTAAAACATCGTGTTTTATCCCTAAAGTTCTTTGCATTTTTAACATTGTTCTCCATGCTTGTTTTTTTCTAGATTGGCAATAAAGAAATTGATTGTTCACCGAAATTCAGGTATATGTCTTCTCTACTTCTATATACCCTTCTTAATGTACTTTAGATGCTCAAACCCGATTGCAGAGAAAAATACTTTCTAAATTACAGACATTTCTCAACTAGAGGACTCTAGAGTTCTAGAAATGTGTTCCTCCCCTCAAGATTGATGTAAATAAAGTCAGCTATTTCTACCATATGCCAACAAACCACTTTCAAAAGCGTTGAGTGGGGTTAAGAGGGCAGTTATACTGTTTTTTCGTTGATTTTCTGCGATTTAAAAAAAATCTACAACCTTTTGACCGACGCTGTAGTTGTCCACTGGATTTTATGCTTGATAGAATATGTCTGTATCATTACATATTCATTCAACTTCTTAGATTGGTGTTATTGACACCCAAGAAATGCAACGAGATACCACCATCCAGCTTTTACCACAGAATCAATATACCCTTAGCACGTGATTTACTGGAAGAAATCTTCCTCGATTTCTTCATCTCCAAAGAAAAATCTCAATTGAACGATGCATTGCATAATGTGAATCAGGTGAAATGCATGTTTATTTTTATTGGAACACACCGCGACCAAAGGAAATTAAGCCTTAGAATCTTTCTTAATATGTCCTTAACCTTTTCTGTGCCGGAACACATTCCAATTCCTCAAAGAAATTAACAAAATCTTTTTGAGGTGACTCGATTTTTATACACCCCAAATCAAAAAAACCTTTTTGCAGAGCCGCAATGGGTTAAACACCTGATGTCCAATATATTTGTCATTAGGCCTTGTAACTAACATTTCACGATGCCAAATATACTGGACATCGGCTTGGCGGGTGACATTTCGCGATGCCAAATATACTGGACTTTACACCTGACGAGTGTAAAGTTCAAATGCTGGACATCGGCACGGAAAGGGTTGATTTTAATGAAAAAAGAGTCATTAAACAGTTGAAAATGAACTGTTAGTAGTAAAATATGCATTCTTAAGGGTGGCTCATTATTTCCAGTTAAAAAGTAGATTCCCCTTACATTTTCCATCTTGAACCTCTCGCAAATCAATTATATTTTAATTAAGAAGCGGTCTTTTCGGACAGAAAGTTTGTGAACAGTTTGTCTCCCGACAGACACACACATCGTTCTGACGTTGAAACAACGTTCCATTCCTGCTGGGTTTTGCATTTTTTTGAAAGGATAATAATTTAATTAACTTTGATAATTTGAATTTCTTTCTTTTTCTTTGACAGGAAATGTTGAGTTTCATTGAACTTTTGGAGAACCATGAATCAGAGTTATTATCAACGCTCGGTGAACGCCAATGTTTTGGTCAGATCACTGCTGTTCGTCGTATTTTAAACATAAAGAAACTCTTCGATGAAGCCTACTTAAGGTAAAGGCTTTTAAATTGTTATCAACACACGCCGCTTTTTTGTCTTTGCAGTTTGTGGCTTATGATCAGACAGTTGTTGCAATAGAGCCCCGGGAAGATAGAGCCCCGGGAAAGCCCTTAAGGTAAACAAACCCCTATAATTTACCCCTGCGATACATTTGAGAAAAATTATAAATTCTTTGCTAAAACTGGGGGGAAATGGTCGAAAGTGCATTGTCAGGGTTTGTTTTTGGTAAATTTTGCATTGTACTGGAATTCAAATTTTGAAACCCAAATCTTTGTCAACGTAAGTTATGAGACCCCTCCCTCCCCCTTGTATAGAGCCTCTTTCATAATCGATAACAAAATTAAGTTTCAGTGCAAAAATTCATCAAATTCGAAGGTTAAAAATCCTTCTTTACCCGAAACCAAAATAAACCTTTGCCTTTTCTTTTTCAAAATATAATTTATATTTAATTTTTTTATTTCGCAGTAAATGTCGTTCGGAGGAAGTGTACGAAAACATACGTGAAACACGAGAGGCGTACAATCCAATCGCTCAACAGGCGGCTGTTTTGTTCATTGTAGCAGCAAACATGGCAGAAATCAACGAGTTTTATCAATTGACTATTGAACGATTCATGGAATACTTCGCTTCCGCTATCAAACATTCGGATCGGTAAGAATATGCCTTTTTATAACATCACCTGCCTCTTTTTCAAGATGTTGCCAAGGTTATTAATTCTCATATGTGACATGTGTTTGAAACGAGGAAAGTGTTGCTTATGACGTAATTTATGAGGTCTTTTTTCGGTTTTCTAAAACACTTGAAATGTGAAAAAGGTTTCTTGAAAACACGTGATCTAAAAAAAAAATTAATTTAAAAAAGCGGGTTCCTTTATAAACGGTTCATTTTCGGAGACTGGTAATGTTTATGGTATATTCTTCAAAAAATAGAAACTTGAAAATTATTGACCTTGGAATCCGTTACTCTCTTTGGGATTGCGTTCCCCCGTGTGCTTTGTACAGCTCTTTGAAGTTTACTATCATATTTTTATGTAACTTAATCGTGTTATTTTTTTTAGCTTTCGATTTGATTTTTTGTTGTTTTTTAGAGTGGCAGTGCCGGCAGCAGTTGATCGCGTGTTGAATTCATTGTTTAGTGTTCTTTTAAAATCACGTTTCGAAGAAGATCGAATGTTGTTTACCCTAATGGTTGCTATCGAGGTTTGCCCCTTTTCATTCAGAAACCAGACTTGCGGTTTGCAGCTTGCCTGTATTATAAACTCCTTTTCACATTTTGAAAAGATATCACTTCATCGGGGCGATTTTTAAGGCTTTATTGACCGGTCAATATGTTGTTTGGCCTACATGTCGGTATGGTTTGCGTTGGCATGGCTAACATTTCGAAATCTCCATTCATTTGCTGGAGATTCGAAAAAGTTGACATTCTGAAAAAGTCGAATTTAAATCGTTCGGAAGTTAAACTATTAGCCAAAATAATGGCCAACGCGTTAGTTGCCTACCGCAAACCGAGCAACATGCGACCAACATGCATATTTTAGTGTAAATGTTGGCCAACACTTATTAAGTATCTAATAAATGTAATAAAGATTTTTGAGATTTATAGCTGACGATATTACCCATTTAGGGTTTGTTATGTTTAGAAAGAAGTTTTTAGTTGCATGTCATATTTGGGAAGTAAATTTTTGGACCTACCAGAGGAGTTCCTATAAATTAACCTATGTTCGTCTGTTCGTCTGTTATGAACTTTTCTCGAGATTGGTTCATTAGTTTTTTCTGAT
>JAUJPO010080462.1:0-10696 GCA_032270745.1 Tiaropsis multicirrata
GTTTTAACACTGAAAAAAAAAATGGAGAAAGCCCGTTTTAAGAAATATTTCCCTTAGGAACCACGGGAAATATTTAAATACTGTTTTATGAATTGAATTGGGGCTGGAAAATTATTTTCTCTGGTGTGAAAGTGGTCAATTTCCAACCCTGGAATTCAATAATTTTTTCATGTGTTATGCAGTAGGTATTTTGCATTATGCGTTATGCATTATGTATTATGTAGTATGTATTATGCATTATGCATTATGCATTATGCATTTTCAATTATGCATTATGCGTTTTGTACTTGGCCTTTATTAATTCCATATTAATTTATCCTTGCATTAATTCAATCCTTAAGGTATTCCTCTGATTAAAATTACATGAATTCTCTGCAGTTATATATATATATAAATTTTACAATCCTTCCAACGTCATGTAACTCCTTCAAACAAGCATTTTTCTCTCACATCACGTGTCATTTTTCAGTTTTTTATTAAGAACGAAGAGAAGATGACCATAAAAATCGCTCTGGATAGAGTTGTTCAAGTAGTATTTTTCTGTGACTCTTGAAAATTTCACTTATCTTTCCACCTACAAGAAAAAGCTTGTCAAAAGGGAATGGCCATTTTTAATATTAGGATGGCAAAATTAAGGAGGGGCTGGCAGAAATGAGGTCATCTGCAGTACATTATTGCTTGTAGGACAGTCAGATCAGCTTCATAAAAGATAGCACTCAATCTTATTTGCCACATCCTCATTTGATGAAGGTGAAATTTCAACTGAATTCCTTATAGATTTAGCCTCCTTTTATACTTATTCTCAACCATAAAGTATCTGTTTCATTTAAGGTGGATTTCAAATAGCTGCTGCGTAGTACTATGGCTCTAAGCCGAGGCGGCTTTGAAAATCAGTTCCCTGGAATTAATCCGTAAGTAATTTTTTTTAATATAAATTTCCAAAAATGATGTAGACCTTCATATTACATACATCTCTATACATCTTTCTCCACCTGATTTCTTCCACCCATTGTCTCAAAGACGTCCTTTTCCACCACTCTTAACTTTTATACTTCCAAAAGCTGACATTTATAAAGCATTGTGGATGATATATGGTATGATCTCTGATAAAGATGGAGGCAGAGAATGCTCATCGAAGGTACCGCACCTGACACTAGGCTTTTTATTTTGTCTCTATCTCACCCAGGGTTTTTGTAGCCCTGCACTAAATGTTTTACTTACTTACAATTCCTACAGCAAAGATGTAACTAAGTCCGGCTTTAAGCTCCACTCTATCCCACCAACATCTATACATATAACTTTAGCTCTTAATCTATCATATATCTTTCCTTTTGTATGGCTCTTGATCATTATATAACCTGCATATTCTCTTAACTCTGACAAGACTTATATGATAAAACCCTTTAGACACATGGTACTTGCGGCCACACATGGTTCTTGAGGGTTTGATTCCCTTACCCTGCCATAATTTATTTACTTGTTCATATTTTGGTGGTATGTTTTTCTGTTTCTCCTCCACTCCCAACCAGATAGATGTACCGTACTAATCTATTTTAGATAATTTCCAACTAACCCTCTTAAAATATAGCTTTCTTTATCATTGACAGCTAATTAAATTGACTAGGTACGTTATGATGACCTGTATGCATCATGATTTTCTCTTTTCTACATTTTTTATGCACTTTATAAAAGTAAAAATTTCACCACATAGACATGGAATACATTTAAATGAGAGATTAGGAAAAAACAGAATAACAAAATGTAACTAAATTTAAATTTATTCAAACTTTTTTTAATGTTTTCAGTTACTCTTCTGGTCGCAAGCCTCAAGATGTTTCACCAGGTATTATTTCATCACAAACTAAAGCTAAGGGGACAATGCAACATTTTTGTGCGATTGCAACAAAAAATAATTGCTGCGTTCGCACAAAAATTTTACATCCTGTCGTATAGGCCTAGCACAAAACAAAATCAAAAAATGGAATCAACTCCACCATTTTGAACTTATGTCTTGGGTGTTAAAAATGGAAAGGTTATGTCATAATTTGTTTTGAGTACTGTATAAACGACTTTGATTGGTTAGAATAACTAAATGTTGCAAAAACCTCCTCACATGGTGTGGGACACAAAAGTTTTTATATGATTCAGATTTGCAGCATGAAATTTTTGTTGCAGCGACAAAAACATTTAGCCAAACAAGTTGCAAATTAAGGATATTTTGTATGGGACAAAATGAAACATTTCTATGCAGACAAAATGAAACATTTCTATGCGATTGCAGCAAAATACACTTTTTGAAAAATGTTGTGTTCCCTTAGCTTAAACCAGAATAAACCTTTTTTATCAATTCCTTATTTTGGCTATTCATAATTCCTAACATTCCAAATCAAGGATACAATTTAGTATTTAGTGGCTGAACTATTTACTACTGCTTCTTAGAGTCTAGTGATATTTAACTATATGTTTTTTGTAGTTTTTGTTGGTGAGGTGGTCCAAAAATTTGTTTACTATTGTACCTTTAATTCTATTTATTTTTATTTTCAAGGAGGAAGTAGCAGAAATCCAATAGGCTCTGGATTTTCAAATAACACAGAAGGAAGCAAAATGGGATTCTTTGGTGGTATGAAGAAAGATGGAGAAACGTCAGACTCAGATTTTTTTTATGGCAGTAACAAAACGAGCCTTTTACAACGCAGCCAATCTGCCTCAGATGGAGGAGTAAGTTGAATAACAGATATTTAAGGAGCGTGATAAGAGTTCCAAAAGCCCAACAATTTTATCAATTCTATCACCATTGCTTTTTAATTTAAAGGTTCTAGCTGATCATAAAAAGGGAATACTAAAAGTCAGCAATATTCAAAATTGAAGTTGTTTTTGTTTTGAGGCTCTTTTTTTTGAGGAATTTGTATTTGAAAGTTTGAAAACGTTTGATTGTCAAATTCTGATATCTAAAAACGTTTGATTGTCGAATTCTAATGTTTAGAAACGTTCGATTTCAAAAAAGGCAAAAGCCGGTGCGAAGACTGTTTTGTTATTGTCATGATTACCATTGCCACAAACCCCAGATACTTGGCAGATATTGCAGTCTTAAGTTATAGCTAATATCCTTGCTTAGTCAACACGCCGGCACAATCCAAGATATTATCCCTATATAGCCGATCAGTTCCTTTAATAAGGAACATTAACATTTATTTTGTCTGGATTTTTCTTTCTAGCTCTCAAATCACATGACAAATTTGAACTTATATGGAAGCAACAACAGTCTAAATTCAATGAATTCAGGTATTGGTCAGAATCCAATTCTGAAATATCTATCAAGATTCAGTTGTTTATAAAATTGAACTGTATTTAGAATTTGTATTGTAAGTCCAAGTCCACCATTGACCAATAGATTCATAGTACTTTGCTCACCGAAAGACTTGGGGGTGTTGGTCTGCTACAAGTTTTGATGTCATAATATAATAAATGTGTATCTAGATTTAATAAGCGAGGTTATGCAAAGAATATTTTAAACGCATCTGTGGCGGCCTGTACATAATTCGTCTAAGCAAAACTTGTAAACAAAAATCTATGTATAGGCTGCCACAAGCGCTTTTAATGACTTAATATCCTCTTGCGTAACCTCGCTATTAAGAATTCACTTCTTTAATATCTTCTTTCAGGTTTTAAAGGAAAAGAAAACGATACAAGTTCTTCAAATTGGAGCTCAGGAGGTGGAGGCGGAGGTGGAAACGGAGGATGGGGGCAATCAGGTTCTGTTTCAGGTACCACATTTACTTTTTTAAAGTCTACCTTTTCAAAATCATTGTAGTTCTTCAGCCACAAAAATTAACTCATTTTTATTATCTGAAAGTCTAACATTAAGTTATATGAGTAGTTAGATAGTGATAGTTCTGGGACAGTGTGAAAATCAACACTGTCTAATGTAAGTAACACTACAGAAAGTGACATTGCTGAATAAAAGAAACACTACAAAATTAGAGTGAGATAAAGGTTAAAAAATCCCGGGTTTTGTATGTATAAAAGTTTACTCATATAAGCATTATAAACTATATTAAACTATAGCCGATTTTGAAAACAAACTTTAAACCAAAAGTCAGTGACACATAGGGTGTGAAAATAGAATTAGCTGAATATAGGTACTCAGCTGAAGTTTGACCTGAAAAGAGTTGACTCTCCTGAAAATGTGTTCATCCAGCACCAAGTAACTCATTGAGTAATCCGAAAATGTGAAAAAATATCAGCGTGAACGAATATTAGCACGAATAAATCAATTACACCAAAACTGAGCTTTTAGCTGATAATCAGTGGGTCAGAAATTGAAAAACGAAAATCTCAAGTTTTCTAGATGAATATATTTAATTCATTTTAAAGGTAGGATTTTATGGAATAAATATTTAACACAATAGTAATAATAATATTAAATACAACCATAATATAAATTAATTTCTAAGGATTGTTTTATTAATTCCTTGATAAATAGTGTCAATGAGGTTAAAGTGTTGGCTTTAATCGATCAAAATCCATCTTCTATCATCATATAAAAATAGGAATAGAAATTATTAGGTAGGTAGTACTTAGCGAAAGGCTAGCCCTGATTCAGTAAAGACTAAACAGGTTGTATGAAGGACTGACTAGCTCTAGGACTTGGAAATTCTAAATGAAAGACTAACCAGGAATCAATTTAAAAAATAATTTCGACTATATTTATGTGTTGTTTTAATTTTTTTTACCGAAGAAATTGATAAAATCTACTATCTGTGTCCTGATTTCAACTACTCTTTCATTTCATCACTTGAATATTTGTGTAGTCTTTCACTACTTTCGGTAGTGTTATTCACATTAGGAAGTGTCAATTTTCACACTGTCCCAGAACAATCACTATCTAACTACTTTTATGTAAATTATTTTAAGCAAATTTTGCTTAAGCTAAAAATAGGTTTTATATGTATGATTGTTTATTCACATATTTTACCAACCTAGGTTCCTTACCTTTTCCACAAGGAGGCTTGGGTAGCACAAACCTTACGAATCCAACATCACGTCCAAGCTTGAACAGCAACTCTTTACTACAGGTACCAAGATAATGATTTTTTTCTTAAAATTTTGTTAAGTCTTATCTAAGTCCAATTAATACATTACTTTATCAACTAAAGGCTGATTTTGTTTTCTAGGCTATCATTTCATACAATGGCTACTTCCTCTATGTTCTAATTTGATATACTAAAGTAATCTCAAAATCTTTTGAAGTAATTAATGGTATGGTTTTCTTGTTTAGTTTTCTCGGAGCTTTTCTCTGCACACCGGAACGACTTCTCAATCTACTCCGGATCTGCAACAGTACCAAAATCAACTGAAACTACTAGGCTCAGGACAGTCATCTCCGTAAGATACAGCATCTATTATTTTAACATTACTCTATTGCACTTCAAAGTTTTCATGGTACATAATAAATGTCAGAGGTCTTTTTTAAAGAAATTGACTTGTATTCACTTGTATTTGAAAAAAAATGTTAAAATGACAGAAAATAATAAAAGGTGAGGTGTTACTTAGTAGTTCCATCGGTGATTTGTTTTTATAAGCATTTTTTAGTAAATTGGAGACAATTTTACTTCAAACTTAAAGTTTCACGGCGCTGAGCCGATCTTCAGTGAAATGAACTAACGTTAAAAAATACACTTTAATGTCTTCAAAAATGTATATAAGTATTTTTTATAATCATTTTAGAAACAACAGTGGTCTGTTATCAACGCAACAACAACAACAGATGCAACAATCACAGCAACAACAACAACAAGCGTTCTCACAGCGCAATCCCATCGGTCAAATGCCCAACATGTCAATGCAAGGACACTCTTCACCCAGTCACTCTCCTATTCCTTCTATTGGTAGTGGTCTCACTTCAAACAGTAAAATATTACCTCCTTCAAGGTCTTCAATATTACCACCTTCATCCAGTATGTTACCACCTTCATCCAGTATGTTACCACCTTCATCCAGTATGTTACCACCTTCATCCAGTATGTTACCGACCTCTTCGTCTGCGCTCTCAAACACAGGAAACTTTCATGGGTTTATTGGAAATCAACTGAACAGAAACGTTGCAGGACCTGTAGGACAGGTATTTCATTGTTTTCACTTTTATTTTATTGGATTGGATTTGATTGGATAAAAGTAGACCATTTTTTTCTTTATCAACCATTTTTCGTCGTCTCAATCTTGGTTAAATCAAGGAAATCCATGCCAAAATATTATATATTGAAAGTAATCTTTGTCATCTTTCCTTAGAATCTACTTAGTTCAGTTGGTCAGTCAGTGAATGCGGATATGCTCGGACCTCCAGGAAGTAATAATGGAGCTGGTGTACACTTAAATGCATTTGACAGTGACTTTCCAGCACTTGCAAACCGATCAGGGAACGCAAACTCTGCAAGGAATGGTGAGTGGGTCAGATTAACTCTTTGAGCTTTGTGACTAGGGTATAATCATTAAACACTCAAATAACACGGAAGAAAATTTTCTTTATTTTGCGGGTAGAACAGTTTTAATGCTACCGCACTCTTAAAGATACATTGTAGTAAAGCTAGCTATGTTAAAACATTCCCCTCGCATGCAGATTGGACTGATGAATTTAAATATTTTTGCAGGTCAAAATTCCTTTTCGTTCGCCATCACTAACAAAACTAACCCACTGGAAACCAGCCAGGAATTTCAAATGCAAAACGAAGATTTTCCTGCTTTGCCAGGTTCCAATCAACCAATCGGTAGTAGTGTGGAAAGCGCAGTGAACGCAGCAATTGGTTCCATAGGACCTTTACCCACGCAACAAACAGCTATAAATCAACAAGGAGGTGGCGAAGGAAAAGAAAATGCACTGTCAGAAGCATATTGTATGTATTATATCTTGTCAATTTTATAGTAGCTGATCAATCTTACTAAAACAATTTTGATTTGAAAAATCCACTTTGTTATTTGTATATGCCTATCTCTTGTTGCCTCTGAGTACTATTATACTATTATAATTGATATTCTTTCCTATCTTGTTTTAGCACTTGGATCGTCATACGAACAAATACTTAAGGATGGAAAGTAAGAATTATTGACTGCTTTTCATCTGCTCTTACATGTTTTTTATTTGACTTTCAGATCACACAATACCTCACCTGTTCATTCACTCACCTTTTTGTTTTCGTTCTAAAAATCTTAATAATTATTATTTGTTCAGATTCCTAACGGAAAAAAAAGGTTCAAGAACGCCTGTATCTGGCATTCAAACCAACTCGTCAGGTATTAACCTTTTTGGATTTATGTCATTATACAATCTTTGTGTTTGTTTAGTTACTGATTAGCTCAAAGCCCATATATCCCCGGTTATCGTTAATACGAGAAAGGTTTCTGTAAATAAGAAAATAGGGCTCTCTGGCCTGTCAATATAGAGGAAGGGTGTATATTAGCTGCATGGTGTCAAAAAGAACCTTCAAACACAGCTAACGGGTGCATGCAAATGAAACACCAGTTAATACCAAATATTGCCAGAAAGCAGGGTGATTTCTTTGAGAGACCATAATAGAGCATTGGTTTGAAATCTTCTTTTTTTATTTAAGGGGTAATAACGAACATACCATCTGGCATGGTGACGGATCAATTTGGTATGATTGGTCTTCTCACTTTCATACGAGCTGCAGAAACTGAACCTAACCTTGTCACACTCGCATTAGGAAGGTATGATTTAAGCACGCAAAAAATCAAGGTTCAAAACCTTTTTTTCAAAAAGTTTTCAAAATTGTCAATAGCGACTTCTATAAAAAGTTTTCAAAAGTGTCAATAGCGACTTCTATAAAAACACATTAAAAAAGACGGTGTAGTCTTTCTGGCCTTCAAATATCCAGGCGTAGTGGTACAGTGGCTATCATGCTAACCACTGTGGTACACCAATACACTTAATAATTGATTGTTTTTTCGCCCGGGTGAGCCCAAATCATGTGATGGGTGGGTGAGCCCATATCATGTGATGGGCGGGTGAGCACATATCATGTGATGGGCGTGTAAGCCCATATCATGATATGGGATTGGTATCTACAACTCAAGAGTGGAGATATGGATACTACTGTTATTTTGGTGTTAGATGGAACTCATTAGGTCCTACACCTTCAAGAATATAAGTTTCCCCGTGTAATTTTAAAAGTGCTTTCAATTTCACTCTTTAAACCCACTACTCTATGTCTCAATATCTATCTATCTATCTATCTATCTATCTATCTATCTATCTATCTATGTCGTTATTCTTTAGTGACCTGACAACACTTGGATTAAATTTGAATTCAACGGAGTAAGTTATCTATTCACTATTTTGAACAGCTTGACCAGGTTCTAAACAGCTCGAAGAAGACAATTTTCTTGTTTAATTTAGCGAGTAAATTTCTCTTATGCTGATTTTGATTGCCGATTTTCAAATTTGCTTTAGAACTTGATAGATTTATCAATGTTTAGGGAAGCTTTTGTGATAACACAACACACTTTTTTTTCTTTCAGGAGTTTATACCACACATTTGGCTCGCCTTTCTCCGACTCAACATGTAAACCTCACGAAATAGGTATGACTTAGTATTACAACGCATCAGTTCTATCTTTTACTGAAATAATACTTAGTTGTTGTCTCTGCAACCAAGAAGAAAGTCTCATAAAGTGACTCTTTTTCTTCTGTGGTCAGAAATTAGTTACCGTGTACTCCTCATAGCATCATAAAAAATAATTGATTTGTTTTTTAACATTTCCTATATGAATCATATAGTTAAAACTTTTTCATTTTCTGTTATAGACTTTTATGCACCACCAGAATACCTCATAAGTTCATATATTCGTGACAAATTAGCACCAATTAAATTAGGACGTTATGGGGAAGACTTGTTATTTTATCTGTATTATACGAATTGTGGAGATATTTTACAACTAGCAGCAGCCGCTGAACTGTAAGTACAAAGATAATTTTGATATAATTGGTTGATTTTGATTTGGTAAAATCTATTTCATACTTCAACGATTCTACCAATATGAGGTGGCCACTAGTCTTTGAAAGTCCTGGAATTGACTTCAGTCCTGGGAAACCATCCAAGAAAATTTATAATTCTTGATTTTCACAAAAATACAAAGCATTGAGTATATATAAGTATAGTATAGTAAGACTATTTTAAGGTTATATTATACTCCATAATCTTGACAATTTTTTTTAACCGTCCTGGAAGAATAAGTAAGTCCTTGAATTTGACTTGATTTTGAGTGGCCACCCTGAATGACCTTGGGCCTCAACTACCGAAGAAAAAATTATGTTTTAGTCGTCGTTCTATATTATTCTTTTCTTGAAGTTGAAGTATATTTTTGCTTATTCCTTAGATATGCACGTGACTGGCGTTATCACAAAGATGAACGTGTTTGGATCACGCGTTTCCCAGGAATGGACCCTCAAGTCAAGATGAGTACTTACGAACGTGGAACATATTATTACTTCGATCCTCAAGGCTGGCGAAAAGTAGCCAAAGAATTCCACGTGGAGTACGAACGTTTGGAAGAAAAACCAACAGTACAAGCACTCCAACAGCAGGCGGCCGCTCAGCAACAGCATTAGCTGCGCCAGTGACCGCGTGATGTGACCTAGAAAGATGAGATGTTTCGTTCGTTAAAACAAATTTGGGGGCATGGTTTCTTTTTTCAAGAGCTGATGACAAATGATGATGTCATCTTCTGGATTATCATGAAACAGAGATACATATTTTTGAACGTTAATAAAAGCGAGAATTTTGAGAGAGTGTTTTTGTTGTGTACAAATTTCACCGCCTCTCTCAAGTGCTGTATTTTTGACATCTTTAGACAACGCCAGTGATGGCTGCGGTACTGCGACATTTCTAAAACAAGTATGAGAGAAACAATTTTTATTTTTACTTTGTGTTTTATATAGTAGTAAACCAAAGAAGATGGTATTTAGTTACAGATCGAATTGTTTTGATCATCAAGAGATAAGAAATTTTAATTGTACCTGCACCTGTTTGTAAAAAATTCAACATTTGAAGATCATTTTACAAAGACTTACATTTTTTATATATTCTAATACTTTTTTTTCTTTTGAACTTAATCAGCTCCAAGTCCATACAATTGCCCAATCCGCAACTAAGTTCTCGATAAAAAGGAAACTTCGACATCAGAAAGTCTCGCTGAAGCCTCGTTTTTTGTTAATAAACGAAAATACACGAAACTTGATTCAGTTACACTAGATTCGCCAAATTTACTGTAATTGTTTTAATTACATCGTTTACTGGTGATATTGGGTTGATATTTTGTTATACTTAGTTTCTTGATAAAATTTATACTTTAAGGACTTCAAATGAAAGACAGTATCATAAATCTTTTTTCAACCCCAGGAAATTTAGTTTAGACATTATAAGCATTATAAGCAGCTTTAAACGTTTTCTTCTAATTTACAAATCACTGACATGTTGCTTCATCCAGGATAAGTATTTGTTGACTGGAGAATAAGCTGTATAATATTTACAATAAGTGTAAACGTAGCTAGCAACACCCTCAACAGTCCATGATCCGTTCGATTGTTAACACATCAATGGGCCACCAGACTTTTCAATGCTCTGCCAAAATCCCTCAGAAACCTCACAAACTGTACCAAACAAACTTTTAAACAGCATCTTGA
>JAUJPO010080473.1:0-10695 GCA_032270745.1 Tiaropsis multicirrata
TCAGTACAGCTCAGCCAATATTTTCTCTTTCTGGCGATACTATGGAAAGAGTTAGTGTTAAATGGAAAGTGTTAAAGTTAAAATGTTAATTATGTCTAATATAATTTTTGTATACCACCTCGGTTTAATAAATCTCAATAACCAATCAATGCTAGCCTATTGAATATCTACTTATTATAAAGCCATATATAAAAAATATGCAAGTCAAGTGGATTGAATTGAATGAAAATTTTAATTTTAATTTTTTGTATTGGCGCAAGTACTACTCGACAAACTTTTCGCGATAAGGGCCTTTTATATGAAATTTACGAATAAAAACATTTAGCAAAATATGTTTTTTTGATGTGCCAACCCCGTGCCAACAGTCAAAAAGTGGACCAATCAGTGCAATGAATTTATCAATATTTTGTCAAACTAAGAGTACAAAAATCACGATCGTAAGTTTGCGAGCGCGAATTGAGCAAAATAGTCGCGAATTGCGTGAAAGTAAAGAAGTTTAAAATCATAGATGTTTGGTAAGATAGGTCAAACAGTCAATATTTAGTTGTCTTTGTCTTACCCCAGGGGGTTAATAGTGTCGAGGAAAAAGAAATTTGCCAAAAAGCAACCATTTAGAGAGACTTTTTGGTAAATTTCAGTTTACACCTGGAAAAGGCTTTTCAAAAAAGCTGATTACAACTTCGCAAGCCCTTTTTGTGATACTTTGAAGTGTATGAAGAAATCATTTCGTGACTAAGGAGGCCCCACCATGGTTGGGGGCGACGGAGAATTTCTTTTTGAAATGTAAGTGCTTTTTAAGTTTGGTTTTGGATCATGCGCAGTTTATGACGAGTCGGCGTCAGCGTCCTTCTCGAAAACTGATAAATTGCTGTGATTTGTTGAATTGTAGCAGAAAAAAAATTCAAAATGTAAAGAATCAATCGCAAAATATCGTTATAAATTTGTAAAATTACCGACATATCGTTAGTTTTTGGTTCAAATACCGGTCTCGGTAGGCATTATCATTACCTCTTCCCGTTATTTTTTCGTCGAAAACCTGTTAAGAAATATGCCAAATCCCGTGATCCCGTTATCTCGGATGCTCCCCTCCTATGACGTTATGTAAACCACTTAACGCTTAAAAATAACCTCAAAAAAGTGATTTGTCTTTTCTTTTTTTCTTTTTTTTCGGCTAGAAGGTATTTTTTTAACTTTAAGACGGATTAAAAGTCTCGTAATTCACTCCCAGATTTATGGTGTTACTAAGAGAAAATTTGTGCGATAAATAATTGATAACTTGTATTGTTTATTTGTCGTTCTTTAAGATAAATCTTTTGTTTACCTCGTTGCATAATATATAAGCTTTAAAGTTTAAAAGCATCGGAGCAATCTTGAAGAGGAGAGGATAGGGCAGCAATTGTATATCTTAGGCAAAAAAGTTAGTATTTGAGGTAAAAGAAAGCCTTTGAGATTCACTGAGATTTGGTGGAAGCATAGTATAAAAAAGCCGCGGTTTTCTTATATTTTGGTAGAAGTAGACATGAGAAACAAATTAGGAGAAATTCTAATACTTAAGATTGTCTACATTCTACACATCAATTCTAACAGAAAAATATCATAAACCAAGTCTGGAAGTCTTTTGTATTTGTCTTTTCTTTAAACATTTTGAACTTACGTACGAAAATTGGTTGGTTTTGCTGCTCACTTTCTGATCATGTGATCAAAAAGTAGACCAATCCCGCCAAGAGATGATATATTGGTAACGTGATCAATAATTGAGCAAATTGACATTTGACTTTTGTTTTTTAAAAACAACTCGGGCTTGTTACGGCACGTCCAAAATTACGGTAACCTTTTCGTAGCAGTAGTACCCATCCTAGCATGATTATTTATAGACTATCTTATAGTCTAAGAAGAAATCTTTATCCCGAATAAAGTCAAAATAATAAAAAGCCGCGCGGTTGATAGTTTCCGCGCGGGCGATATAAAAGCGGTAGATTGAGGAAGTCTGTATATTCCTCTCTCTACCGCCGCACAAATTTTTCCTTCAGCAGCCTTATCTGGCAGTATTACTCAGTTACATAATTTTCCTGCGATTTGATTTCTTACGGACGATAACATCGTCTAGATTATTTATATACCAAAATAAGCGTATTTAGATGGAGAATATGACTCCACCTGTGCCTATAGTTGATATTTTTTACACAACAGAAGTAATAAGCGTCATAGTGATGACGTCATAAAACTTAAAATGTCAATATTCTACTGACTTTGAAAACTTAAAATCCTTAAATTCATATATAATATTATTGGATTGAATAAATAAAATTCTACAATAAAATGATGCAAAGTTTCTATCTAATAATCTAATCCAAACGCATGCTTGTTTAAAGTTAGTTCAGGACATGCTGTGTACATATAATTTTAGAAAAGTGCTTCTTCGTGAGAAGGTTTCACAGAAAAAAAGGATTATAAATGATAAACGCGCCACGTGTAATTTCAATTCCGGCTCTTTTATTTCTAACCTCCAGTCAAAAGAAGTTACGAACTGATTACGTCAAGTAAAATTGCAATTTTATCTGTTAAATAACACTAGTACAATAATAACCGGTCGATGTGGACTTTACTAAAAAAATTGAAAACGTAAGGTTAGGAAGAAAATACGCTAGCTTCATTTTTCTTCGTTTAAACGTCAAAATAGTGAATTTTTGTCATTTTCCTCGTTATTTTCCCACTGAAATTTGATGTATTCTCGAAGGTAAAAAGTATAAAATTTGTTGCCAGACAAGGTTTACTTTATTCTTTTTGAATGCTATATTAAGGACCGACGAAATAAAATGAAATATATAGCTTAATGCCATGGATGCTGCTTTTTTTACCTTGGAAAATCATTGATGTTTCTATGAAATTATTTATCCTTTCATGAATCTTATAAATACATTATTGTCAAAGAATGCATGGGGGGGGGGAGCACTTTCAAGCGTCAGTTATTGCTAATATTAATATAGACTAGTTTTAAAATTATTTAAATTTCAAGAAAGGCCAAGCTTAGGTACACAGATGTAGGCTATAACCAAGAGGAGAGTACATCTATTACCTTATATTGTAACTAATTTATATCCTTGAATAATAAAGTCTATCTATACTGTGTCTAACACTGGCAGGATTAAACCGGTAACTCTATCTAAAACAATTGTTATTCTCACTGTTCATTGATAGATTCAATTTGTTCTTTAGAAACATAAATATATCGAATATTCTTTTGGGGAATGTCATCTTGCAGAATACCGAGAATGAATAAGGTAAGTGCTTTGTTTATTCGAATTTTACCGACCCCCATATTGTGAATATAGTTTGCATCGCACTTTTTGAATTTTTTAACCGCCGATCTCCACCCATTACTCTTTCTCTCTGAAGTCCCTTTAAAAAAAACATTGCGCCATGATCGAAAAAAGTTGACAACTATCTCGCAACTGTTAATGTCAGATTCATTTATTTGGTGGCCAATGGTGATCCAGCATTATATCAAGCAACTATTAAAGTTAGATTCATTTATTTGGTGGCCATCCCATTGGTGATCCAGCATTATTTCATTTAATAAAAAAAAATCGCGTGATCTGCTCCATGATTGACCACCGACCTATTCTCCCACAAAAGTGTATCTAATTTTGGGAGAAACTTTTACAAAAACTTCGGTAGAAAAAAGAATAAAGAAACCCAACAATTCAAAAACTATTACTCGAATCTCTGCTGACTGCGAATACAAAGTGAAAACGCTGACTGGTACTCGTAGTCTTACAAGGTGATTGGTGTGTCCGTTTTTGATAATTTTTGTCCGATTTTGGACACCATTACAGGGTCAATTCTTTTATTAACTTAAAAATTTATTAAACTCTTGACTGAAATGTTCAAAATGTCCTGATCAATTTAGTAACGCCTACCTTGATCATATACAAGTACAAGAAAAGTTCTCCCACATCCTTTTGATAACACTGAAGGGAGAAAAAGCGGTTAACGCATTTGTTTTTTAAAGTGAGAAAATGAGATGTTACTTTTCCATTTCACTTTCTTTCATCTTTCTATCATAGCTTTAAATCTTCACTTATCTTGCCATTTGTCAACATAACTTTATAAGAAACAAATCTCTCTTTAAGAATGTTTGGATCGTTGCATCTGATTTTAATGAAATGTTTTAGCAGTGAAGTTTTATGATTTTGGGACAATAACTTAAACTCAAATTAATTTTTTTTCTTTATTTTAACCGGGACTTCACTCAATAAACTTTTTTGTCACTTCAGGTGCGCTAAATCTCGTGCTAAATTGCTCTTAACACCGAGTTGAGTAAAAGGATAGTAAAAATATTTTGTTGCTGTCCAATTCTTTCCGATTACTGCAGAACTCTGATACAGGAGAAAGTTTTTATGTACACCTATAAAATGTTCTTATAGAAAACAATGGTTTTATGTTTTTCATTTTTAGTCTGCCGATAAGGGTGATGTCATTGTAAATACTCTTCTTAAATCACCTCTCCTCAATTTCCTTCTTTTTTCTCCTTTTCTTCTTTTCTTTTCTTTCTTCTTGAGAAATCAGTGGTTGACTCTTGGTATAGCTGTTGCTGTGATTTCTTAGCTTACATAAAACCTGCATAAGTTATTTTTTATTCAGTGATCGTATGCGTCAGAACTATGTGGCTAGCACCAACTTCTAATAAAACAAAAAGAGCCCGCAAGGTTTGTTGTGATGTTAATACTACTGTTTGGTTTACTTGAAAATCTGACGCCTAGCAGTAAATATTCTGAAAGTTTATTATTCTATAATAAATTTAAATGTAAATTATTGTTTATAAACTAGAAATGCTATCAACATAAGGAGAGGGGGGGGGGTGGACATGATGACGGGATCACGAGGTCACAGGATTTGTGATGTTGTTTACCGGAATTTCAAGATTTGACGAAAAGATATACTATGTTTTTGAGGGCACTACCGTAAAATATTGACCGACGTCAAAAGGTATTGTCCCGAGCTTGCGAAGGCAATACGTTTTGACGGCGGTCAATATTATACGGTAGTGAGAAAATTGACACAGACTTTACAATTACATACAATTACTGTCGATGGAGTGCCCGCACAGTTTCCAGCTTTTCATGGCTGTCATTCTAAAAGTTCAAATCATTCAAATCAAATCAGGCAGATAAATAGTAGTTAAAAATAACTACTGCAGATAGATACTTTAACATGATCATGATAGTTTAACGCCAATCAGAGTGATTTAAAGCTTTTCATGTACCAAACACGCCTTGAATATAAACCAGTCACTTTTTTTAAATATTTAAAAACTCCGCGACCGTACGTGAATTCTGGCGCTCCACGAGGTCATTTGGCAGACACCCAGGATACCAACGGGAAAACCGTGGACTCATACGGACGGCATGGCCTAACCAACGAAGCAATCTACAATCAACATAAGTATCAATCGGAACCAGAGATAAAAAGTTATCCAGTCGTCCTGATCCTGTGTAAACGACTACGATACCGGTTCACACAGCACATTGTACGCACGCACCATAGGTGGAAGACGCGTAGCTTTCTAAATAGGTTTTCAGTTAAACACCAGTGCTCAGTGCCATAACAAGACAAAAAGCTATAAGATATGACCTTCTTCATCGGTTTCTTTAGCTTTGTATGAGAAACTAATTGAAACATATGAATATGCTCGAAATTTCAGGAATATAAAGTTCTAATCATTTGAATGACATAAAGGATTCTTTGTAGACTACAAAGTGATTCTCATTAAAGATAGGTACAGGATATTTATAACAAACAACAATTTAGATGGGAGCCTGTCTACTTTAAATTTTAAACTGATTTGGAAATAGACGCGTCTCATTGGCTTCATTTTTTCTTTAAGATCTTGAAGAAATGCTCTGATTGGTTGTATTGTTTTTATGCACGAGTTGCAATTCGTGCAATTCAATTGGTTTAGTTTCTCAACTGTCATTTTAGGTGGATAATTCAAACTTTGCAATGTTACCATACTATTCTTTTCTCATATTAGCTTTGTAAAATGGGGAAAAATTAATACAGGCTCAGACTAACAACAGGTTTCTCCGTTTTTATTGTATGATTTCAATCAATCGATATTCATCAATCTTTCTTTAGAAACGTCATCGTAGAAAACTGACCAACCTTCAAAGTGATGAGCGCCTTGTTTTAAACGTTGGTGGTTACCGTCATGAAATCATGGCCAGTACAATTTCTACGTCACCGGATACACGCCTTTACTGGACAACACAGAAGCAGAGCCAAAGTCCAGACTATGACGCTGCCACCGGTGAATTTTATTTTGATCGCAACCCAATATGGTTTCCGTATATTTTGAATTATTACCGCTTGGGCAAAGTACACTGTCCGGCAGATGTGTGTGGAGCACAGTTTGAAGAGGAACTACAATACTGGGGAATTGATGAAGGTTATATAGGTATAAAGATATTGATTTCGAATTAATAACTTTTGAAATATAAGCTGCTTCACAATAAACATTTCTCGAGAATATACAGAATAATTTCTGCGCCTCCTTTCTAAAACATTAATGTCGCGATTAAGTCGGTCACCACGCCCAGTCAACTCTGCTATCTATATGGGTTGATCTTAAAAGTTACAGATGATTTGTTGCATCAGTCATTGACCGCCTAACCCATGATATTAAAAACAAGATTTATTTCATGCTTAACCATTCGACTATTCTTTCTTAAAACTTCTTCACTTTATTTTATGAACTATGAATGAGATTTAAAATCCATTTTTTTTATTTTTTTTCTCCATGAAAGACTCTTGCTGTTGGGACCGATATAACAAACATAAAGAAGCAAATCTGAAACTAAGCTCTGCAAACGAAGACGTAGTCGATGAAGTCGAGCAACTATCGATGATGTCAGATATCGAGTCGCAATTTATAGAGGCTGAACGATTTCAAACGTTTATCGATCCTTTAGGCGATTCAGAGCAATGGATGTTCGTATCTTTTATCGAAAAAATTAAACGCAGATATAAGTCAGTGATATGGAACATACTAGAAGAACCAAATTCATGTAAAACTGCTAAGGTAGGTCCGTACCTTCCTTGCATACCTCATCAGGAAAAACTTAGAGTCACTTTCAACAAATTTAGTAATTTTTGTTTGACTGAGTTTTGTTCGATAAGGTATTCTTAACTTTTATGACCAAGAAATTATAGGCCAAACCAGCACCGGTGGAATTTCTACCACGTAAAATCTTCTTTCAAAGCATATCCAGAAAATCAGCAATAGCTCTCAACAGGAAGATAGGCGGTATAATTTTGAAGAAGTTTCAAAAATTCATTGATTCAATTTATGGGTTCCAGATTTATTAAAATATAAGAAAATAGGCCTCTGTAGCCTAGGAAAAATTTGTTATTAACAAAATCTATGGTTTCGAACACATTTAAACATTTTCTAGACCAGTTGGTGCTTAATGCATTTCAGGATCTCTCGAACCCGAAACACTAAGATAACTCTCTTCTTTCAAGAAGGTTTATTTTTATGAAAAATTTCTTCTTTTCTTATATTATTTTCAGCTGATTGCTGCAGTCTCGCTAGTCTTTATCGTCCTTTCAGTGACCACCTTTTGTTTGGAGACATTACCAAGGTTCAGAAATCAAGACTCGATTCATTACAAAGCTATTGCTATCATAGAAGCTATCTGCGCAACTTGGTTCACCATTGAGTATAGCCTACGTTTAATGACGTGCCCAAATAAACTCAAATTCATGAAAAATATCATGAATTGGATCGATTTATGCGCCGTTTTGCCGTTTTTTATTTCCATTGCATTACCTGATCGTGTTAAATCCATAGTTGTTTTACGTGTGGTTCGACTTATCCGTGTTATTCGGGTCCTGAAATTATCACGACACTCATTCGGTCTGCAAATCTTAGGACATACATTGAAAGCGAGTTGTCGTGAGCTTTGCCTACTCGTCTTCTTCCTGTCCATTGGCGTAATCATTTTTTCAAGTTTGATATACTACGCTGAGAAGGATGAATTGAATACAAAGTTCACCTCAATTCCAACCTCCTTTTGGTGGTCTATCGTCACCATGACGACAATAGGATATGGAGATGTTGTCCCTCAAACTCTTGGTGGAAAACTGATTGGCACTTTGTGCGCATTATGTGGTGTGTTAGTAGTCGCCCTACCCGTTCCAGTGGTGGTCAGTAATTTCTCGTTGTATTACTCACACGCTCAATCAAAGTTACGATGCACTGAGAAGAATACAAGAGATAATGAAAATAAGGATCATATTTCATACTTCAATACTTGGTTCAACCCTGGTGTTACCCATCGTTCGTCGATGGTTTCGAACGCTTCCAGAAACAGTTGGTATATTGCCACATCACATCCAGCCTCACCTTTGAAACCTACCACACCACAGCTTTGCTACGAACACTTTAGCCCTGGTTTGAGTACATGCACTTGGCGTAACTCACTACCAAACAGCCCATTTTTCGGTTCAGACATAGAACAATTCAAGCACAGAGAACGTAAACTTTCTATGCCAAGCCACAATGAGCGACGAGGCTCCACTGACATTAAAGATGACGGGGTGGACCGGGGTCGTAAAACAGGGAATGCTTTAAAAATCCCAGGAAAACGCTCCAACAATGCAGAGCTATTTGATTTTAACAAAGACAAATTACAAAAACGTTTGAATAAAAATATGTACGGCTCGCAATACCTAACACCTAACTCGTATCATAGCTCTGCATCCGCCACCCCTTCCTCATCAAACAGTTATTGGGAGATTCCGTTATCAAGTGGTACATCAGGCTATAGTGAACAACTAACGTCTTCGACAACCGTATCACCAAACTCTACAACACAAAGCACAAAAGCAACGCCCAACCTTATTGCAATGCAAAACAATGCTTATAACCATCGGCGAAGAAGCTCTGTTTACACTGAGGAGCATTTCTCGACACCACGATCAAACGGCAGTGGTAGGGACGCATGGAGTAAAAAAGTACACACTAAAAAGCTAGAAGAGGTATCAAAACGGTTAGAAACTTACTTAAAATCGTGTGGCCCAGAACGATCACAATTCCAGCTATCAGCTATTGAAAACTCCTCATTATGTGCACGCAGGAAAGCACGGAAATCTAAAGATGAATCTTCAAATGACCTTGTTATACCGATATTTACAATCGATTGCCCTAGTGATTCTTCAAGAGAATCTTGTTCGCGAGACGAGGAAATGTCTTGCACAATCATACCAGTATCACCGAAAGTGGTATACCACAAAAAAACTCCGACGTTGTAAGTATATTGATTTATAAAGAACTTGCATATTATACCTTCTTTTCACACTCACGTCTACCCCTATGGAAGCTTAAATTTAACTTGGCTAGATTTTTCGAAAGAATCAACTAAAAAGCAATACCACGTGTTACGTCAGTTAATTGTTTAGAGTTTAGGAAAATTTGCAAAATGCTTTTCACAGATAATAACATAAGATTGGAATGAAAGGTCTGTGTTTTTAATCGAGAGAAACAGTAACTCGCCTTTCTAAAACAGTTCAATGCATTTACTTTATGAGCCAATCTTGCACTTCTGACTCTTTGGCTCTTTGACTATATGATCTTTTGACCCAACAAACTTGCTTTAAGTAAAGCTTAAAAAACAAAGTCCCGGTCAGACACGGTACTCTGAACATCAAATTTGAAAATTTTGGTTACTCCGTGGATTTCTTCCCTTATATAGAAAGAAAGGTCTGTATTTTGAATCAAGAAACTGCAAACTCACCTTTCTAAAACCGTTTTGATTTTACGAGTCAAATCAACGTTCTCTTGTTCCGCTCTGATAACAACTGATAACTGGTTTTACTCTAAAAATCATAACTTCTTTTACAACGTCTCGAGTATGCGAGAGGAACGTTTTAGTGGGAACGGCGTCCAAAACATTCGCCTGGAAATTCACCTTATGGTAGGTAACTGGGAGTGAAAAGGTTAAGTTAAAGACATGAGGCATGGATCTTCAGTAAATCCTGGTTCTCAAAATTTAACATTGTCAATGTTTCTTTTTTCAGTTCATTCGGATCGATGACCGCATGAAAGACAAAACTGTATTGAATTGAATACACAGAGGAAGAAAATAACTTAATCTTCATATATGTCCAGATTTGGGTTGTACTCAAAGGAAGTTTCTGCGATGAATAATCAATAATTTCTATTGTTTATTTGTTGTGTTCCGTAAAGAAAAGTCAATAAAAAGTACAAATAAAACCACTACCACAGGAGATTCTTGAAAGCAGTTGTCGAACTGAACAGCTGTTGTTGATTTTGGAAAATCGGAATTCCAGAACATATCTCATGAGTACTTTAAATTTTCAAATCACTATTAAAAATTTACTACTTTGGTTTCCTGGTAAGAAACAGCATTTCTTGCAGAGATGAGCAATATTTCTTAAGATATTTTTGTAGTAGATTATGGGGTGTTCTGTGACAGTGCGAAAATCAACACTAAAAGAAAGTGAGTAACACTACACAAACTGAGTAACACTGCTGAATAAGAGTGACTCAAAGGTGCGAAAATAAACAATTTTTTATATAAATAATTTATATGTGATTGGGCTTTTCCAGATAAAGTCCGTACCCCCCCTGTTGAGGAGGTTCTTTTTTTTTAGGTGTACCCCCATGGAATT
>JAUJPO010080484.1:0-10695 GCA_032270745.1 Tiaropsis multicirrata
TCTGGCAGTCAACTACAGACCAGTGAGTTTAACATCACTAGTCTGCAAACTGATGGAATCAATTTTAAGAGAGCACAAATTTATGGCAAAACAGACAATGTGCATAGAGTACAGTACACTAGAGAACGATAAACGTGAGATAATGCTCTGATACAGAATGCTTTTGTATGTGTTGCATTTTAAGTTTTAATTTTGTCATTTATAGTTGGATGGAGGTGAAAAACTATCCACTGATCAAGCAGAAGCTGGAAGACCCTTGTAAGTATTTTGATAGACTGGTAGTTTTTGGTTTTAAAATTAACGTATTTGCATTAAAAGGCTTTTCATAGTCGAAAAAAACACATCCAGTATAACTATTTATTATCTTTGTTGTTTAAAAACACAATTAAAAATAAATTCGGTTTTTCATGATTTTAAAATGGCTAACAAAGTGTGCACCACCCTCCCACAATGATGCTGGTCATCTTTTTGACGTAAACAAGTCGAATCATGTTGAGTTGTATGACATAACATTGCGGGGGATTTGGATTGGAGTGTGCTGGGACTGAAAATCTTAGGTGGGATCTGGATCCCCCTTGCACATTATGGGCTAAAAATAAGAACATAATAAAAATATATGTCTACTGAAAACAGCTTTGAATACCAAAAAGTTTTGATATCACTATCTTCTTTTAATTTTTCAGGTGGGAAACACAAGGAGAATGGGCGACGAATCAACCTTTATGTTTATTGAAGTTACGTCTGATGGCTGAACAGACTGGCATGCTACACATCTCTGATGATAAAGAGCTAGCATATGTAAGTATTAATGGGCTTTCCAGAAAAAATCCGTACCCCACTGTTGACGATATAATATATCTAGAGGGTTCGAAATTTTCAATATCCTAGGATATCCAGGTTAAGCATTTTTAGCACGGATCTCCAGGGGTCTGGTGTTAGGAAAAATCTACATTCTCAACAGGGGAGGGGAGGGTATGGATTCTGGAAAAGTCCAATAAAATTATGGCCAGTTAGCTCAATCGGTAGAGCGCTCTCCTCTCAATCGAAAGGTTGTAGGTTCGATGCGGGCCCTTGTCCACTCAATAAAATGTGTAGCACGAAACAGGTCAACTGAATTGTGTGGTTAGTTACTGGGAGCTAACGGCATGCGTTGCGCTCAGTCTAAATCCACTCAGTAATCTAGCGCTAGCACCACCTCTGTGCGGTCGCTACTGGCACCGGCACCCATCCTCTCCACATAATTCCCCAGATAACATACTTTTACTTAAATGTAACATTGAAAAAGTTTAATTCGCTGTTGTTGCATTCCAACCTGCGCTTCTAAAACACACAACGGTCAATACAAATGCTTTAATGCTTGATCAGGAAAAGCTTTTACGTTTTTAAAGACTACCGAACCACAAATCCAAACCAGTTATTGTATTGTTGGTGTTGGTACCCATCCACTTTGCATTGTATCCATTAACTTTCTTGGTTATATCTCACTTTCATTTAAAAGATAAAGGAACTGAGAACTTGTGGTACAACTTCACACAATACCAAAAAAATAACAGTTCTTCATGAAACGTTCCAATCTCGTCTGTAGATATATGGAAACTGATCACTCTCAAGAAGATTGAGGGACGGTTGTTTAAAGAGGCACATTTTTGCACCCATTATTTGCATACTTTACTACTGAAAACTTGAGTGGTCTCAAAATTGAGACAACCTAAGGTGCGGGAACACGGTAACATTTTTCATGCGATTGCAACAAAAAGTGTATTTTGTTGCAATTGCATAAATAATGAAACATGTCCCCATATGAAATATCCCTAGTTTGCAACTTTTTTTGACCAAATGTTTTTGTTGCGGCAACAAAAATTTCATGTTGCAAAACTGAATCATATAAAAACTTTCGTGTCCCCACACCTTGAGAGGATTATTTTTTTATTTTCTTTATTTTAACCAATCAATGTCGTTTACACAACTCAAAACCAATTATGACATAATCTTTCCATTTTTAACACGCAAGACATGAGTTCAAAATGGTGGATCACGCAAGACATGGTGGATTTGCTTTGATTTCATTTTTGTGATTTTGTTTTGTGTGCTAGGCCTTTATACGAAATGATGTAAAATTTTCGTGTGATTGCAGCAGTTTTTTTGTTGCAATCGCTTGAAAAATTTTGCCGTGTGTCCTATATTTTTATACGTCCAACTCACCAGTTTTATTCTTTATTTTCAGGTCACCCTAACGCCCTTTTGTGGTATGAGTGAAAACAAGTGGTACACAATGACTGCCAACAAAGGATGGAATAGCAACGAACAAATCAAATTGAAGCTATCCCTTTCAATGGATAAACCAACTAATGTGAAAAAGAGTGGGTAAGTAAGAATTGGCTGGATTCAATCTGCGTAGTTCGCACCTCCCCCCCCCCAAAAAAAAAAAGAAAAAAAGAAGTAGTTGGGAAAATAGAGGAATATTCTAAAAGGAGGAGGTTCCCCCTTGAAACGTAAAAAAAACGGATAACAGTGATATTTGGATCATTACTGATCTTTTTCAGTACAAGACACTCGATATTTAGCTATTTGAGAACCCATCTCACTCCAAGATTGGAGTTCTTATAAATAGTCAGCCCAATGACTTTCCAATTTCTTTACTTACCATTTTCTTTAGGTTCCTTTATGCAAAAGGTCTGACGTTTTGGAAAACTTGGAAAAGAAGGTTCTTTATGCTCATCCAGGTAACTTTATTATCATAATTCTTGTGAACTGTTCGATTATTCTATTCTATTGATTGTTTTGGATGGATGTAATTTCTATCTGAGAACGACCCACCCAACCACGCCACCCATGATGTGTTCTAGAAATTTGAGATAGCGTCTGGTGGTAGGATATTATAAAAAGGGGCAATTTTCTTAATGGCCCATCAAAATGCCCACCCATGACGTATTCCAAAAATGTGAAACAGCGTCTGATAACAGCGGGGTACTAAAAGGGGCACTTTTCTGAATGATTTACGTCAAAAAGGATGTTTTTTGCCACAAAATTTATATAATAGGCAAGATTTAGATTAAGGGCAGCACCCGGTAAATCAGACTCTTAGGATAGTCTACACCCATAACTCCAGTAACTCTGGTTGTGAAAATCAGCTTGCAATGGATGATGCATATTTTAAATTCTTTGTATGTTTTCATTGGCAGGTCAGTCAATATAAATTTGTTTTGTGTTCGTACCGTGTGAAGAAACAATCACCAAAAGAAGTAATGGTTGTCGAAGGATACACTGCTGATTTTGCTGACAAAATTCGTAAGTTCTCTCTCTCTCTCTCTCTGAAGTAATTTTCATCATTTCAAAAAAGAACACTGAAATTTGAGTGGAATCTTTTCCCGTTTCAAAATGACTGGTACATTGAGGTTTTCCAGAAAAAAACTGTACATCCACTGTTGAGAATACCAATATTTTCGAGAGTTACCGCTTGGACTTCCAAGTAAAAAAAGCAAATACCCCTCTTTGGATCTCCAACATTTTTTAGCCATTTTGGTGTATTCCTTCGGAAATCCACAACATTTTATGAGCTGACCTCTCGGATAGGAAATCAATATCTTCAACAGTGGATGTGCATTTTTTTATAATAACAAGTCCATTCAAATCAATGTTACTAAACCTTGGTTGGAAGCTGCCCTTCATTGTTGCCAGTCCAGTATGTCTGTGACTCACGTACTTGGTGACATTTTACTCTCTTTCAAAAGTTCTTTCAATAGCGAGCTTATGCAAGAAACTATTTAGGACGTTAGACGCGTCTGTGGCCGACTGTACATAATTTGTCTAAGCAAAACTAGTGGGTATACTTACTAATATCTTATTATTACAGCTGAGCTGGAGGGCGGTCGTTTCTTCTTCAACATGGTGAAAGCCGGCGACGAAGTGATGTTTGCAGCTGAAGAAGACCACGATCAAATGAACTGGATCTACAAACTGTATACTGCCACTGGTCAATCGTACCGCCCCGCCCTTCCTACTAAAATGGGCGGGTCTTCAGGAATTGTTGGGACAGATCCCAGCATCCAGAAAGTTAAAGGAGGTCAATAATTATTTTTTCTTCTCTAGACTCAAGTTAGCTTTCCAAAAAAAAAATGTTGAAAAGTCACTGAGCTTCATTACGATTTGAATATATTTAATATGTTTCCGGCAGCATTTGAAATTTAAAAATTTCGATGACAATGAATGAAAACTTTTCCATGATTTTTATCCTAGTTTTGGAGAGAACGACTGCACAATAAAATACTTTTTGTACTTTTGTTGGGTTGGAAAGTTTGATTTGCACTGTATTTTGTTGCTTGTGTGTAAAAAGAAATGTCTTTTTGAGGATTCCATTGTTAGTTTTTTGGGAGGCTTTTCTCGATTCTTTTGTCCTTTTTTGTATTTTTCTATTCAAAATAATGCTTCAGTTCAAATCATTTAAACAACTTTATGTTAAAACTGATAGACGCACTGAAAATTTTGTACTACGTGATTGGAAGATATTTTGGATTTGTTTTTTTAATTCATGTAAATTTGGGTATATTTTTCTTCTTCAGACATGGATCGTGCGTTGAAGCATGGTTTGGGTGGCATCGTACAAGCTGATCCTTTTGAATTGAACCAGGCTGCTGACACATTTTCCACACTCCAACGTTTGACTTTGTTGCATCGATTGAACGATTCTTACACCTGTCTGGTAAAAGTGTTCTTTAATTTCTTGTTATTATAGTTTTTATTCTCAATTTCAGCTCTGTTTGTCTGTGAACATGAACCTATGGGGTGCGCTGGAAACCTGCCCGATTTGGCAGAAAAAAAGTAGGAGGCTGAAGTAGCCTAAAAGCCTTAATTTGTCGGATTGGGCTGAAATTTTATCTATCTTTTCCTTGGGTAAATGTCTGGACCTTTTTTCAAATTTTTTGTTACCTTTCATAGCTAGTTTATTCTTAAGGAGAAAAGGCGTAACTTATCGGACAAACTTGGCCGGACAACTTTATTAACTAGGCAAAATTTTAGTCACTTACAAATAATTAAGTCAAATTATGCGTCCGTTTTTGGAGGAGTTTTATGCTGAAAAACGTGTCTAAATATGAACTGAAAAGACCATTTACTGCTACAATTTCAGTTTAAGAATCCATCCAAAAAAGCGTCCTCATAACATTACAAAATTTAAAAAAGTGTCAACTCATTACGAAGGAGTTTGAAAAAAAAACAGGTTTATAAAACAATACTGTCCAAACGAAAACGATTAGCGTTTTGATTATGATGCGAACACAGAGCAATCAAATGCTACAAGTCCAACTGTAGTATAAAAGAATTTGTTCCCCAGATGGAATGCTCGCAAATTTTTGGTAAATGACTTTTACGACCCTTCCAACGTTATGTCACTCCTTCGTACGTGACTTTTGGACCTACCTGGAGGTCATATTGTTTAAATTGACCTGTGTCCGTCCGTTCGTCTGTCTGTCTGTTCAGGGGTTTTCTCTAAATCTAGTCATAGGATCGTCCTGTTTTTTTGCACAGTGTTAGCTGACTATAAACCCCAGACAGTGGACGGAGCCGGATTTTTCAAAAGAATCTCATTCGATATATATTTTGGCCCAAATTGGCCCAAAAAGAGGGTCTTTTGGACTTTACTCAAAATCTAGTCATAAGAATTTTTTGACTTTTTGCATGAAACTAATAGGTTAAAATTGGCTGAAATGGATTTTCCCGGAAACATCTTGTTTGGGTCTAAGTTGACATTTTTACTGTATAAGAACTTTTTTTACAAGCACATTATAATTTTCTTAAGCAAATAATTCATGATCTCGTTAAGATTTTTTTACATTTTTTTATTCAGCATGAAAACACTGTTCTTGAATTTTTTTACAAGAACTTTAGTATTGCTTTATACAAATCCAACATGTTGTTAAAAACTAACAAGTTATTGTCTAAAGAGCCCAAATTTGATAGTATTCAACTGAAATTGGGTATATTTGATAATTGGGTGATTATCTAGGGGATGCTTCTTATCTATTGAAAATTTCTAATTTCAGATGTTTTTTTTATGCACATTTTGTTTAAAACAAACAAATTATTGTCTAGAGAGTCCAAATTCGATGGGGTTTGGATGATATTTTTTATCCTTGGAGGGTGAATCTATAAGAAGTTTTCATGGCCTGGGAATCTTTCACTTCTTCATTTATAGGGTTGGTTTTCACCGGGACAAGTGTTTGTACTGGATGAGTATTGCGCCCGGTATGGGGTTCGAGGGTGTCACCGCCACTTGTGTTATTTGACCGATCTTTTGGAACGGGCGGAAGTTGGAATCATGATCGACCCAACATTATTGCATTACAGTTATGCATTCTGTTCTTCTCACGTTGTTGGTAACAGGTACGACGGGTGTTTCCTTTCAATACATCTTTCTCGAAATTATTGTTGGCCTCGTTTCCAAATCACGATTTATAAAAAGACCGTACTTGTTTCAGATTTGTTGTGATTTCTCCCACATCAAAATACACATTTCTCAAGATATACACGATTGTTGTGATGCTTACAACATAAGTAAGTCAAAAGGCATTTTGAGCTTTCGCGTTTTTGTTTCGGGGGTCTTAAATGTCATTTGTACTCCAATTGATGTATAAATGTAATATAATAATGATTGAATATCTATTTGGAAACGAACCCAGCAATTATTTTTTTAACATCTCAAGAAGAATGTATGTCTCTCTCACTTTAAAAGAATCGTACACTCCCATAGAGGAGATCAAAATTTGCTTAAATCTACACCTTATAAGAATAACAGAATGTAAAAAGGCTAGCCCCTGCCTCGAGATTTGACTTAATTTTTTATCGAAACCCCTTGGATTAACCCGATATTTCTTAGATAGTAGCCCATTACAATAGGTTGGCTACTTTTGACCAAATTCCTCTAAAGCAGGTTTTATCTAAAATAGACTTTCGTCGCTTGATAAATTATACATATACTAAAGATGTGTAATATCAGTCATTTTAGGGAAAGGAAAAGGAAAGATTTGATATATAAGAGAATTAAAAAGATCTAACCATGGCGTTCTAAATCTATGGCATGTGAAAGATTTGAATGTACGCACTGTTGGAAAAGTTATCCGACATAAAGATTCTGTGATCAATTCTTCCGACAATCCGAGATTTGATTAAATGAAATGAGTTGGCTGAGTGGTTCGTTAAGATCGGCAAAAAAATCATGGTGGTAATCTCATGAAAACATTGACAATGGATACATCCAGAGCGATCATACGTTACGTGGTCTCGTCGATTTGACTAAGCATCTTCTCGTTACGTATCAAACAAAGAAATACAACAACCTTTTTTATTATAAAAAGTCAATTTACAGATTAGTTGGACAGAGGTTGGAAGCCTGAAAGTTCCGACTGATAACATGTGCCAATGTATCAGGTGCCGTATGTTGCAAAATTAATATATCCAGAATGGGAATTTGCGTTTTTCGTATAACTAAACATTGCTTTTTCGTATGACTGAAAGTTGTATTTTTCGTATGACTAAAAACTTCATTTTTCGTAAGGGGGAAATTTTAAAATGTTGGGTTGTCCTCTCAATTATAATGAAAAATAAACTTTGAATTGATGAAACATAAAATTACCCATTTTTCAAAATTAAAATTGCCTTTAAAGGAAGTTTAACTGGTCAGAGAAAAACTATTCATTTTCCTTTCAATATCAGTCCACCTTTTTGGCAAAATATCAGGGAAAATAGTTGGTTATAACTGCTAGAAACTCCACTACAGGATTAGAGTAAAAATATTTGATTAGACAAGGGTAAGGATAAAGGGGATAAGGCAACAACCTGACAGTATTAAATTGCACATTTTGTTTTACACTACCTGAGAATACTGGAACCGTATTCAAAACTGTGTTGATATGCTGTGTTGATATGCTGTGTTATAAAAACATATAAGGCAGGCACGAGCTTAACACCAACCATATGGAGATGTTGAAGGGGGTCGACCTTAATTATATAGCAAAAAGTGAGATGGAATCATCAGTCACGTTATATTAAATGCCATGAACTATTTGAGATTGTCCCTTACAACCTGTTACAATTCTAATTAATTTGACTTTTTGAACTTGAACTTGGAAAAATTATTTATCATAATTACAAACATGCACAACATGTAGAACACGACTGGGGACTTCAGACAAAAATGGAAAAGAAAAGCTTTGTCTGAAGTCCCGAACTTGTGACCGGTTCATTATATGAAAAAAATGTGATTCAACTTCATGCTTTTTTCTCTTCGTAGCTCTTGGCCAAGCACCCTGTATTATCGACATCCCCGATTTGAGTAGGATTAATTCTAGAATACCTTTATCGATTTTAGGAATCTTATCTTTATCTTGTTTATTTTGCAGACCAGACGGTGTGAACACTGTTACGTTAGACGAGAAAGAACGCTTTGAAGAGATCAAAGACCGACTTAGAGCGTATTTAGCCAACCAGATCACTCATTTCAGATACTGTTTTCCATTCGGACGTCCGGAGGGCGCTCTGAAAAGCACACTGACTTTGTTCGAAAGGGTATGTCGTATATAAAAAAGCCATAATAATGGTGAATCGAGTGTCTGTTACGAAATTTTAATTATGTCAAATTAGACAAATCTGTATTTCAACCTTAGGTTAAAAAATGCTTTAGCGACCAAAATCTAATACTGAATTTTTCTGCTTTTGACTAAAATGTTTAGCTTTTGAAAACCACAGATCGTTTTTAAAATTACGAGATCTTCTTTAAACTTTTCTAGGCCGAAAACATATTTTACGTCGGATGGACAAAATGCGATGAAATTTGCATCAAGCCCTTTCTAAGAACATTTTTGATCTTTTCATTTTCTGTCCCTCGCGCGTTTTTGCTTAGGAGTTGAAGGAAAAGTTTTGTGAATTGATTTCAAATTACTTTTTTTTGAAAATGTTTGCAATTTGATTTAAGATTGTTTTTTTATGCCCAGAAGACATAGGACGTTTTTCATCTTCTTTTCAACGTTAAAACATTGTAAAGACGCCGAAACTACGTTGAAAAAACGCCTTGTGTTTGCTGCGTGTATTCTCTATCTGGTTTCACAGGTGTCCAAGTAGACAATTCTTCACAGGTGTCCAAGCAGACAATTCTTCCCACTTTCTTTTATATTTGACCCTTCTCATAGGTCTTGTCGAAAGACACCACAATGCCGTCAGCCGACCCAGAAGATAGCGATGACGTCAAAGAGGCCATTCGAACATGCTTACGGAAAGCCGCCCTCGTTAATTACACAAGGCTGTCAAAGTACGCCAAAATTCCAGGTAAGGTGAATTCAGTTTTTTTTGTTTGACCTCCTCCACAGGTACTGTGACTACAAAACGGAGGCGCTTTTTCTAGGGCCTCTGAAATTTTCACAGTCACATTTTCGTTTGAAATTTTCAATGGAATATAACATTTATTTATCCAGGTAACTCCAGCAAAAGAAATTATTAATTTAGAAACTTAATTATCCGACCTAATTAACACCTCTTGTGACGTCACTTTTTTCACGGACGCTTAGGTTTAGTATTTTTCGTATAACGGGGCACTCTTTTGTTCTAAAAACTAAATATTTGGTGTTTCGAGTCACAATCAGCCAAATGGGCCTTAAATATCGCAAAAATAACTACAAAACAGAGGTTTTTTCAAAACGAGAAAATCAGACAATCAGCCTAAAAAACTGTCATTTTGGTTTTCTTTTCACTTTTCGACGTAAAATTGCGTAAAACGTAAAACGTTGCGTACTATACAGTTTAAACTTGAATTTTTAGCATTCATGACAAAATATATTCTCAAATTATCAAAAAACAGGTTTTTGTGAAAATAAATTCCGCAATTTAGATTTTAACAACTTTTAAGATAAGTGTCGAAAAAAGTGCCCGATACACATTTGTAGAGCTTATATAGTAATTTAGATTTTTTGAGCTCAATGAAGATACAATCGAAGCTCCAATTAGCGGACACCCCAAAAGGAAGACAGTTCTGATTAGCGGACAGATTTCTTACCCGAATTTAGAGCTTCCATTACCAAAGGTTCCAAAAGGCGGACAGCTCCAATTAGCGGACACCAAGTCGAAATCCTGATGGTGTCCGCTAATTAGAGCTTCGACTGTAGTTACAAATTGTCACAAAAACTTTTAAAAACTACAAAACTTTAGTGAGATTTTGCCGAAATTTAGTTTAATAACTAAATTACAGTTTTATCGTCAATTAGAGATGGAAATTTTTTATTCTTATATCTCCCTTTTACAGTATCAAGTTTTGACGTAGAATTTCGCAAAATCTATAATTTCGAAGTGTAATAATAAAGTTCTCAGTCTACAGACGGTGTTTTATTTTTTATTTTCTGAAAAGACATCCTACGGACACTTTTGAACCCCCGTTTTACAAAGTTATCTCGAAGTGGTAGAGATTTACAAGGGTTTTAAGTTAAAAATCACCATTTTTTACTAAAAGTGCGATAAAAAATACGAGCGAAGGCCACACAGATGTGATTTTTTCATTTTTTGCAATCCTAGTTATCCCTTTCAGTATTCTCAACTTCAGTTGAGCTACAATCTGACAATGTCTGTCTGTGTGTCTGTCTGTGTGTGTGTCTGTCTGTGTGTATGTCCCAAAAACTTTGGGGCAGCCTGGAGGGCTCAAAACTTGTCGAATTTGTC
>JAUJPO010080495.1:0-10694 GCA_032270745.1 Tiaropsis multicirrata
TCGGACACCAAAAGGGAGCTTATTTAGCAGACTCATACGTACAACAGTTTTAGTATGGGTCTGCAAATCAGACTAGTTTATAACTGCTTCTCGCTATTCGAGCGGATACGTTTTTATATGTACAAAACACGCGGCTATCACATGACCTAAGAATATAATACGATAAAATATACTAATTTATGCTACTTTTTACAACTTGGTAGTAAGTCAGATTTGTTGTTTGACAAATATACAAACAGTTAGTCAATAGAATAAATGGCGTCTACTTTAATTTCTCATTTTTCATTTTTTGACCACCGCCTCTCTCAAGTTACGTTGAAAATAAACAAAAATGTCACCGTTCGTACTAGTTCTTGAAATTAAATCGGAAAAAACGTTAACTGGCTGATTCACCAAACTGGCCTGTCCAGTAAACAATGCTCTCAAATAAGCTTTTTTGTTGCCCCAGTGGAAAAACAAAGAGATTTCACTCCATTATACTTTTGGGAGATGAGTGTAAAATTGGCTATTAGATGGTGTGTGGTATGCAATGGTGGCGTGATACGAAATTAATAATCTTCACTGCATAAAAATGAGGTATTTTTCTTTAGACAATGGGCTTTCACAGAAAAAGACCTCTCCCCAATCCCCCTGTTGAGAGTATCGATTTTTCGACACCAGCCCCACTGGATATCCGTGCTGGAAGTTTCGAACCCCCTGTATATCCTTGGTCTTCAAATTCTTACCCCCTGAATAATCTAGGTTTCCCCTGAAAGTAGAAGGGGAAAATGATGGTTCTTCATTAAATTTTTACCTGGACTGCAAACTTTCAAAAGGTGTCGAATTTCAAGAAAGTGTGGCTACAAAACAAGCAGATGTGTTTTTTATTTCAAACAACATCAATTTAACATCAATCCACCCATTTATTCAGCTTTCAATTTGTCTAATAAGAATTAAATCATTTTAGACTTCATGTTGATTCTTGCAATTTATATATATTCAATGTTTGTATAAAACTTTTGAAAATGTTGAAAAAACACCCCACATACAAAACCCTCTCTTTTTGAAACACAACTCTATGGCGAGAATGAAGCGTTAAAATCCTTAAATTTGAAAGACATGGCTTACTTGGAGTTGTTTATAACGATGTCCTGTCTGGTCATCATACTTCATATATCATGTTTATTCATATTATGGAGATACGACAAGCCCAAGAAGCAATGTTTTCTTATCTCTGTAATATTGTCGGAAATGATCTTCAGCGTTGTTCAAATTTCTACTTATTTGGTTTCAAGCGCAGAGTACAAGATATTGTATGCAATTTTGATCATGGTTTCATACTGTGTCAATATTCCTTATTGCGGAGCTCTCATATTGTTAACATTAGAGAGATACATGGAAGTTTATCTCCATATTAAATACTACACATCATTTTTCTACCTCCATCGGTTGAAGTTTTGTATTGCATTATGGGTCACAATGCTTCTTTGTGTCGTGTATGTTGCCCTGGGAACGCTTTTAAATTTCAACCCACCAGGATTGCTTATTTACGAAATTAACGTTTATTGTATAATGGCGATTCATGCGGTCATCGTGGTCATCTTTCTATTCGTTTATCTATATCTTTACAAGTTATTCCGTAAAAACCGACAAATTAAAACAACAAAAGTTTTCGCGCCGTTTTTCATCGTGTTAACTTTCATATGCTTCCTAACTATCCCAATAGTGGTTTACGTGTATGGCTTTCCTGACGGCGCTGATGAAACCTGGGTTTTGGTTTTAAACCGATTAAACAGCATTTCTGATGGTTTGCTGTACGTTTTGTGTAACCCGAAAATCCGTGGAGAATTGTTACAGGGGTACAAGTCGAGTAAAAGGAAAATAACAAACAAAAAAAAAGAACAGAAAGATGATTTGTCAAGGACGACCTCACAACAAACGGAAAATTCGTCTGAAGAAATATCAATAAAATAATTGAAGAGAAATTGTTTAATCGTAGAGTGAACCGTGAGGTACAATGGAATCTAAAATCGACCACCTTTGCGTCGCTTATTAACTTCCCAAGGTGACAGTTCGTGTCACATAAGAACCTATCTCTGCGAAGGGAAGTAAATCCGGACCCTACAACATTTGACATAGTACTCTCGATAAATTGATTGTTTGACTAGAATAATAATTATTATTATCATTTACAATTGCAGTACACTCGAAGCTCCAATTAGCGAACACCCCAAAAGGCGGACAGCTCCAATTAGCGGATACCAAGTCGAATTCCCGATGGTGTCCGCTAATTAGAGCTTCGACTGTATTTACAATGATAAATGTGTTAGTTCTCCGACGGAGTAGCTTTGAATACACCAAATCGAAATAACCGCGCGCGCGATTTTTAGAGGCCTGGGACGAATTTACGGTGGTCGCAAAATCAAAACAAACAGGCCGGAAGGGTGAGTTAGTGGTGAAAAACAGAAAATTTACAATATTTCAAGAGTTGCTGAATTAAAGAATTATTTGATCACTTAACCCAAAGATACTAAATAATTAGCTCTTCAGGGACCACTTTCTGATAATTATGATCATAATTTTAGATGATTGAAATATTTTTAATAATAGGCAGGCGTTTCCAGAATTGAAAGAAAAATTATGTTACGATTCCTTATGGGACCAAGTTATTAATTTTATATAATATAATAAATAATTAGATTTTTAGAAACCTGTTTAATGAGTGACTAGTTATTATTCCAAAGATTATAAGAAGCTATTCTTCATCAAAGTCAAATGATTTTTTCAATATATTGACAGAAGTGTTATCCACCCAATATAGAGTTGAAATATTTTGATTTTAAACTCAACTTTCCCCATAATTTCCTAGTTTAAAAAAATATATTAATTACATTAGGTAAAGATTTTGGTAAAGAATAAGTTTTGAGTTTCTCTCCTCTGTTCATTGCCCTGTTTCAGATTAGGATTGGGATTCTGTTTTATTAACATAGTCGAACGTGCGCAACGCACTGGGCTCAACTTCAGTATTTTCCAATTATTCGAAGGCCCAATTGTAACATTTCAAAGCAAAGATTTACTTTGGGGCAGGCTGGAGACTTAAAAAATTGTTTGATTTGGCTTATATTCAATGGATACAATACAATAAAGAAATGACCCAAAAATAAAAGTTTTCAAAAAATGAAAAAAAACATCCCCATGTATTCACCCAAGATTCACAAACAGACCATTTCCATTTCTTTAACGATTTTAAGTTGTTATTGCATCCAAGTAAAAGCACAATTCCTATTTTATTTCTTTTTGTTTAATTTTATTTTATTTTATCAATTTCTTTCTCGTCACTGCACTAATCCCTAACCACAAAACGATTTGTTTTGATTTTCTGACCACCGTAAATTCGCGCGGTTATTTCCAAATCGATTTATTAGTTCCTATCTCCTGAGTGAAAATCAGAGTGCTATAGTCCAGACACGGTCGTGTACAGGGGATGCAATTATATTATTTAATGCGTTTTTAGACTATCTAACCCAAACTTTTTGTCCGTGATACATGCTGGATATTTGAATATAAATAGTAAAAAAAAGAATGTTCTGCTTGGACCAAAATAATTATTTCCGTGCGATAGTTCTTCAACACGTTCTTGATAAAAAAATAAAGAAATAATATTACCTTGGAAGTTTCGGAGCTTTTATTAAATTTATCTTATTTTGTCCCACCGCAACCTTAAAAGGGAATTATCACTAATATAATATTTCAAATTACTTGAATAAAATTTATTGAATATTTTAAATTTGATTAAATCAAACAATTTTCATTTTTTTAATATTTTGGTTGCGATTTAATAGTCAGGTCACACACGATTTTTTTTTTTTGATAAAGGACAACTGATTAAATGCTACTAATTTTGACGAGGTATAATAATTTTACATTTTTAATTTAATCTAATGCCCAAAAACGGAGAAGTTTTTCAACAACTACAGTAATGCATGGGAAGGGAGGGGGTGGACGTTTGCGTAAGAGGAAGTTCTCTAACCAAAATTGTTTTCGTCAAAACACCGATATACCAACAATATTTTTACAAAACACCGATATTTTTATTCATTCGATTCATGATTTATTCACATTATTCTTCACAATTCTACAAGCCTTCAAGAGAATTAATGATTGATTGATGAATTGCTTATTTTTAAGAGTTTTTGCTTGCCAAATACCACTGGCGGTTTATCGACAATTTTTGTTAAAGATTTTGTTAGTTTTTACTAAAGGAAGCAGCACTTTGAAGACAAATTGTAGTTTGTTTTTCATCGGTAAATTCTTAGTTTGTCAAACATGTTATTTGAGTATCTTTCCCCACACCGTACCTTAAATAAACATGTTTTTTGTATGTTCGTAATGAAAACGAGATTTTGAACTAGAAAAAAAACATTATTAAAAATATATCATAATTCATTTTCTCCCTTTTTTTTATTGAAGTGAACTGAAAGACGGTAAACGAAGAACGAGTTTGTTCTTCATTAGTGGTAGGCGGGGGCACTAAGAGAAAATGTTATGAGAAACTAATTGATCGGTAAACACATGAAACGAGAAACTACACCATTGCTACAATCCCAGTGCAAGGCTTGGAAGAATAAATCGTTTTACGGACAAAGTATAAACACATCAAAAGCACATAGTGTAAGAAGAACTAAAATCCAAGTACATGGTTCGGAAGAATAAATCGCTTTTATAAACAGAAATACGTCGATTACTTTAGTAAATCGGAAAGAAACACAATTTCAATGTTGGAAAAACGAGAAAGCCATCACAAATTTCACCCGATATGATTCTAATCGCTGTCAATATTACAATAACCACCATAGACTTAATTCTTCACGTCATCTGCATCGTGTTATTATGGAGATACGATCAGGTCAAAGAACACTGTTTTATTATCTCCGTATTATCAAGTGAAACACTTATGGGGTTATGGCACGTCATACGGCTTTCGACACCAGTAACCTATGCATTCGAAGTCGCTAACGTTTGCAGGTACACTGTCAATATTCCTTATTGTGGAGGTCTCATACTGTTAACATTAGAGAGATACATGGAAGTTTATCTCCATATTAAATACTACACATCATTTTTCTACCTCCATCGGCTGAAATTCTGTATTGCATCATGGGTCGCTATGGCATTGATGATAGTTTGTATTGCACTGTCTTTACATTTCCAACGAATTTCGTTCGTTTTCATTGCAGAGATAAATGACTATTGCATATTGACAATACAGTGTATTCTAATTGTCTTATTTGTCTGGGTGTACACCTACATATACCGACTTTTCAGAAAAACATGTACACATTTCAAAGTCAACACATCCAAAATTTTCGCACCGTTTTTCATCGTCTTGACATTCATTCTATTCATCACGATACCGCATTTAGTTCACGTTTACGTCGTCCCGCACTACAGTGATACGTGGGTTGTCGTATTGAATCGCGTCAACAGTTTCTTTGACGGTTTACTGTACGTTTTATTAAACCCAAAAATACGACAAAAAGTATGGCGAAAATTGACAAAAAGACTGCCGCCCACACCTGAAAACCAACTAGCAGAGGAAATCAACCAATCAGAGCAAAAGAGATCAAACACTAACCAATCAGAACAAAGAAATCTGAGTAACCATGACAATGATACTTGAAAAGTAAAAAAAATAAGTGTAGGACAAACGTCTCAAATATCAAATTTGTAACTGATTTTAATTATATTATTCCCCCAATCCAATATTGTAAAAAGGGATTTTTAGTAAAATCAAGCTGCTTTTTTATGTAAAACCTCTACCTTATCGGAAAATACAATTTGGACTAGACTATTCGTCGGATAAAATTTTCGTAACCTCCAAAAAATTTCGTCACTTTTGTCCGATCTTTTTGTCCGATAAGGTTATATAGCTAGAACTCAAAAGGGGGAAATCTTTTGGCAATAGCACTCTATAGTGAGTATGAAATTTGAAAATAATCACAAGTACTGCGCAAGGAAAAATCGGGATCAGCTGGTATAGTACATCTTTAGGCTGCATCTCATCATCTAACGAAACGTGCTTCTTATTCGTCCAACGGTCTGCAATTCAGACTATGACAAATGTAACAACGGAGATCAAAGTGTCCATCTATCATTTAGAAAAAGTATATAAAAGAACAAACAGAGACTTACCCCGAAGCTGTCACCACGCCTTAGAACATTTACAGTTTTCCATTCGTTTTTTTGAGTAACTTTATTGAAGACTTGCTTATTGACGAAGACTGAGCCGGTGTATATTAAATAGAAATCATGTCCAATATGGCCTTCACGTAATACCACCCTTTTGCGTTGAACTCTGAAAATGAAAAAATTAACATTAAGAAATTGGGCAGTTTTTACATTACAAAACATTCTCAAAAATTATCACAAAAATTCAAAAATTATCACAAAAATTAGAACAACGTTCTGATGTGCCTGCTGGGAAATAAATCTTTCTTTCTCCAAATGATCCAAAAGGAACCCTTTTTTCTCCAAACCAAGCAGACACATGGCGTTTTTCATGACACATTTTTTTTCGCTACCGTAACACCGAAAATACTTTCTAACAAGTGGCAAAAACATTCGCGTACTGCAGTGTTTTTACCCCTGAAAAAAGAAATCAACACACAAGCAACGAGTCTGATCTTTTGCCACCAATAATGGCGGCAAATGTTTACGTAATGTTTCTTCTATCTATTGTTTTTTGCGTATCAATTACGTAATGGATATCATGAATTTCATTTTTGTTTAAAATATCTTCATTTCAAAACATATAAAAATAGTACACTACTACTAGTTTCAAGCTCTCGCAATCATCAGATGTACAAATTAATTTTAAGTTTAATAATACTTAAAATTAATTTGTACATCTGATGATTGCGAGAGCATGAAACTAGTAGCAGTGTACTATTTTTATATGTTTTGAAATGGAGATATTTTAAACAAAAATTTATTTGCTCTACTTTGTCTATCGAGCACTCTGCTGACAATTTGTTTACGCCTTCATTATCAATGATTTCAACATTGTGTCAACGTTGGGTTTTGACGTTAAAACATCGTTCCCTGCCTGCTGCAAGGAAATTTATCCTTTTTTCTACAAAAGTTGCATAAAGAATTCTTTGCCACGGAAAGTCATGTGATATACTTTTCAACCAATAAGATTTAATTATCGCGAGGAGAAAACAAACACTAAGGTTTAACTCACTAAAAGATTTTGATTAATGATTACACATAATTAATCTTTAGTAAGTGTTCTGTTTTCCCCAATTGTGACGTCATGCCGTGGCAAAGAACTCTTTTTCCTGCAACCATGACTTACTTTGAATAGGTGAACATGCGACACATGACAGTTCGTACAGAATACGTAAATTTGTCGTTAAATTTCTTCAGAATAGACAAAATACGAAGAAGGCCATAAACATCGTTGACACTTCGAGATGGCCCTTCTTTGTGAAGAACCTCTTTGGTCCACGTTGGAACTTCACATCCAACATTCTAAAAAAACGAATACGTAAAACGAATTAATTTGCTGTGATTGCTGTGATGTGATGGTATTCAAAATATCTCATGAACACCTGTAGGATTTTCTTTTTGACCCAAAGTTTTCTAGCGATGAAAAAGGACGGGGTTTTCATTCGTAATGAAACTTATGCAATTCCTAACTTTGCAAAAATAGAAGCAACAGCGGATTGATCTCCCAACAGGAAGCGAGAGGTTGTTGGTTTAATGATTCACACTCCATTCATTACCTTTGAGAAAATTGGGCAGTAAAATAAGATAAGATCTGTCGATTTTATTACAAATGCTTTTGGTCTCTCTCTCTAAAAGGTTTTATAATCGGCGCGAGCTGTCGCGCATTCGTGTTAGTAACTTGAATACAGTTATGTATTTCCGTGTAACAATACACAAATCTGGATGCTTACCTCAGCATTCTTCATAAAATCTTCGCGATTGAATGGTATTAGAGTATTAGACAAGTATAACTCTTCATTGGATGAGTTGGTTAATTCCCAAGCTTGCATGACAGTCGTTTTTGGCGTGTTGTTGTATGAATGAGACGCCATACTTGTCAAAATTCTTTTGGAATATAGCGCCATTTTACCAAGTAATACAATCGAACAGTTCTGAATAACATAGAAAATTAGAAAAATAATAAACAGATTTTTTTTGCATGTGTACCATCATGAATTTCTATCTTTTCAATTTCACTAGAATGATTCAATAACTCCCTGTTAAGATCCGATTTTATCTGTTGAGATAAAAGCGTAAACCAGCGTGGTGAAGTTGCAGGTGAATTTTTTGTGGCAAATTGAAGCGGCAGCAAAAATGTTTTCTACACTACTCCGCAGCTGTGTCGAATACAGGAGATAGGCTTATCTTATTCAAGGAGAGTAATTAGATTCCATATAAGGTAAAAAGGTAAAAAGCTCTCCTCCATCGTTTAAAGTCTACCTCCTCGTATCCGAGTCTACCACAGAGACGGGAAATTTACGGCACGAGGTACCTTATCTGACAAAAAAATGTCGGACAAAAGTGACGAAATTTTTTGGAGGTGACGAAAATTTTGTCCGCGACTAATAATTTAGTCCAACGAAAAAAAAGTCAAAAGAAAAAAATGTTTTTGGCTAAAATTTGCGTTTTTTGGACAAAAGTGACGAAAATATTTGTGAGTGACGAAAACTATGTCCGACGAAAAATTAGTCCGACATTTTTTTGTCCGATAAGGTACAGACAGAGTGCTCAAAAGTTTTTGGGGAAATTGTTCCCAGCAGGCATGGAACGTTGTTTTAACGTTCAAAGAATGTTGTTTCAACGTCAGTGCGTTATTTGGACGTTGAAACAATTTTAGAATAACGTTGTGTGTCTCCTAGGTTGACTTCCACATAAGGAAATGAGAAAAAGGAAACACTCTTCGTCAAAACTGAGAGCCTTCTGTATCCGCCCGCCGCCACTGTCATTTAAAGGAATTTCTTTCAAATTAGCCGGTCTACTTATTAGACTTTACAATAATATACAAAAATAGTATAAAAACGGTGAAGATTCAAAATACCGTATTTTCTCTATTTAGCGCCGCCCTCTAAAGAGCACCGCACCTAAAAGTTGAAATTTGAAAAGAGCGCCTCCCTCTAATAAGCGCCGCCCTCTAAAGAGCGCCACACCTCTGAAAGCGACCAGTATGTGTTTTATTTGAATTCTATAGTTTCTTTGTTAGTAAATTCTTCCACATCTTATTCTAAATACGTAAAAGAACTTAAGTGTGGTATGTTTTATGGGTTGAAACCTACATAATTTTGAGGAAAATGCTTGATTCTTTGATTTCTCAGGCCTTTATGAGATTTATGAAGTAGGAAATAAAAAATATAGGGCCCTCTAAAGAGCGCCGCACCTAAAATCTCGAAAATTTAAAGAATTTAACAAACTTCAGAATAATAAACCTTTAGTCTTCTTTCTTTGTAGGCTTTGATTTTTTTCAAAAACATCTTAGCCGATTGCTTTTCAACTGGTGAAAAGGCTCTTGGAGTGATTTGATTGTTGACTCTCAGATTGTTGATACCACGAGGAGGATAAGTCGCCAAGACAACTGGTGGTAACTTGGTCACTTCTTTTATCTTCATATTTGATTCTTTAATTTTAATATTATCTTCTATATCAGCTGTTAAACGTCTTATTCTGCGATGCAACGAGTCCTTGAGTACACTATCGAAAATGTTATCAACCAGTGAGGAGTCCTCTTGCGTCGCCATTTTGTTTCGATTATTGTTGTTCTTGTTAAAAATAAACGAACCACCGCCTTGGATAGTTCGTAAGAAAATGGATCGAGGTTTATGCTGCTCCGTGTTCACTGCTAGATCTTGTAAGAATTGATTCAATCGCGATTCTTTCCTACTACACCTCTTTGGTGTAGTATCATCTTTTGTTGTTGTTAAGTTAGTGATAGATTTTCTCTTTTTACCTTCCATCTCGCCTAATTAACCTAAAAAAAAAACAAAGGAAAGGTGTGAATAATAAATGATAGCAATAAAACATCTTAATTACATTACTTTGTTTTTTGGAAATATCTGAAACTATCTTCAAAAGGATTTAGAAATTTATTTAATGGCAATTTTTTATACTGTAGCCTTAAAAGTACAATAAAGTTCTAGGGATGTTGTAACTACAGATGCAGAGCATTTTGAATGCTAGAACTTTCTTAACTTTCTACAATGATTTGAAAAAAAACTTTGACCAATACAGTATGTAAAAGGTTTCTGAAAGCTGGACTCGCTTTTTTTACCATGGAGGTAATAAAAACAGTTGAAAAAGAGTTAAACCTATCGGTAATTGATCGTTATAATCTTTTGAATTTCTTTGTCAAATAATTGAAAAGAAACTCTCGGCGAGCCCGATGAAAGTCAGTATTTTTGGGAAAACTTAATTTTGAATTCAATACATTCTTAATTTAAAAATTGAAATTAAATAGTAAATAGTTTTAAAGATTTCTAGCCTTCCACTACACGTTTTTTTTTATAAGAACAAAGTATATAAGAACATACAAAACATAAGGCTTCGAAAGGTAAAAAAATTAAGAACATGTTAAGAACATTCGGAGGCTTCAAGAGCATAGAAATAAGAATTTAACCATTTACAGTAATTCAAGGCTAATTGGTGTATCAATTTGATGGTTTGTTGAAGCCAGC
>JAUJPO010080506.1:0-10692 GCA_032270745.1 Tiaropsis multicirrata
GGTATATAATTGAAAGTCCCCCTAAAAAAATATCTTCCACCCGGGTATGTGCTATACTTAATGACCGCTCCCTAAGTCATCTAGTTACGATTTCGATTTATTAAAAATGTTAGACTCAGCTACGAATGCTTTTTGAGATTTCTCGATTTTATACACTGCATACTCTGCATCTTAATCCACTTACCTAATCTTAATGTAATACAGATCATTGATTTTATAGCATTCTGACGCTTGATCAGCTAGCATTTCTTCGGGGAATCTACGACTTCTTCTTTTCTTTAACGTTAAACCATCTGAGGAGGAGAGGATTGATTTACGGAGAGAATAGTCAAGAATAGTCTCTTGGAAAATGCGGTATTAAAATGCCGCGAAATGCAAAAAACTGTGATTTTTCATGATAAATATGTGGTAGTATAATCAAAACTCTCATTTTGTAGTCGTAATAAAATCATGTATAATATATATTCCAACAAATTTTTTTTCATAATTTTAAAAGATTTAAAAGTTAGTTCATTAATTAAGAAGTTTTAGTACTATCTTACACAAAAAAGTCGTTGAAAATTTACAAAAAGAAACAATTCAATTAAAAAAATAAACTTTGGTTTTCACGGTGAAAACAAAAATGAGATAAATGAAATCAAGTTAAAATAATTATAGTTCAATATAAACTTCTTTTAAATTTTGAATATTAAAGTCAAACTCCATTTGGTCAAGGCTGGACTAAAGGTCTGTAGAAATGTACTCTTTACTTTCTTCAAGGTTCATGTAAATAAGGCCGGCAATAAATACTATCGTATGCCACTTTCAGAAGCATTGAGTGGGGTTTGGGTTGAGAGGGCGGTTATACTGTCTTTTTGGTGACTTTCTGCTATATTTGAAAAAAAGTTTGCACAAAAGAGAAAAGAGAATAAGAAAAATAAACAGTTATTCCTCATTTTTGTAATTTAACCCGTTTGTGCCTCGTAGCTAAGAATTTGGCATTTTAAAAACCAATCAGGGAACGTTGTTTCAACGTCAGAACGTTATTTGGACGTTGAAATAACATTGTGTACCTGTTGGTCAAAGCCCAATAAAAACAATATCCAAACGAAATAAATTTGAAAAAACTAAATAAAATCCGTATTCGTGTCTTTCTTCTACCAATTCCATGTTTTCATAAAGCGAGTTATTTCATCATCAAAATAAATTAATTCGCACTTAAATTCAATTAAATCCAACGTAAAAACGACGGGGAATCATTGAATATCTCGAAAGTCATGATCACAGCAAAGTGTTTTTAAATAAATCTTTATATGTAATTCGTATACAAATGTTGTGTACCATATCGAGTTTCAAATAATTCGGAAATCGGGAAATCTAAACGGGTTCATGGCATGAAAACGTAGCCATGGAGATGAGGGTAACAACAACTGATGATAGGTTAGCCTCGCCGGGTTTCCTCTCTACTTATAACCAAGTTGGTAACTAAAACATCAATAAGGTTGAAAGCGATGGAACATGTTAGTGTTATTGGCAGCTCGGATCGGACCAGTTTGATTTGTACTGGGTGTGACAGGCACACTTGCTCCACCTGTGATGTAACTGTAATACTGTGCGTACTGTTCCTGATGAGAGAAAAAAGTGAGGAAAATACAATCTAACCGAACAACTTTTCGTTCAATGTAAGAAAACAGCCTCGACACGTAAGGAATTCAAATAATTTTTTGTGCCTACCACCATTAGGTTACTTTAAGTCAGAATCTCAACCTTGTACTTAGGGCTACATGCAACCTCGTACCCAGGGTGATAAAATTTCTGACATTAGAGACGACGTTTAAGCCTTGCTATTCTCTTTTTTCCCGCGCAGCCGCCGACGGTTCGCCCTGGAACCAAGGTCAGAATCTATACAAAATAGATTGGTTAGAAGATGAGAAGCAGTTTACGGCTAAAAAACATTAAGACAAGAAAGGTTTCAAAAATACTTACAGGAGTAGGGTAGAATGGAGACGGGAAACTAAAAAAGAAACGAGAAAAGATATTACAGATTCCACAAAATACTAAGTATTTCAGTCTAACGCTGAAAAAAGTAGCTCAGGTTCCTTGACAACTGTGGAAAAAAGTCTGTTATACAATATTTTATTTTTCCTTTCACAGGAGATAATCCCCTCTTTGATTCGCGCATTCACGTAATTTTTTTGAAATTCACGCAATCACGCAACGAAAAAATCCCATCCATTCACACAAACCGCTGGGGGTTCTCATAATAGATTCTCTTTAGCAGGGATTAAATACTGAAGTCATTTTTTACGTTACCTTGAGAACATTGGGTTTGCAGTTCCCGGCATTGCTCCGGTGGAAATAGCGGAAGACAGCAATTGATGTGGAGATGGTGGTAATTGAAATCCAGCCGGAATGGATGGTGTTGACAGAGTTGTCAATGAACTAAAAAAGCAAAGGTAAAGACAAAGTAATGGATAATATAATTGCGAAGTCGGCAAAAGATCGACCGTCTAAAATCAAAGTTTTCGTCAATATAATTACTCATTCTAATCTTTTTCAAGCAAAGTTTCTGCCCTCACTCATGAATCAGACATCCAACTTGGACACCGAGCGATTAAATTAGGCCTAACCACGTTTCTAAAAGTGTTCGGTATTTTGGACTTCACATTAAAGTAAAAAGAAATCGATCCCATTTCTGGTATCCAGTGTTTGCCATTAGTTTTTTGAATTTTTACTAAAATAAAACTAGTGGCAAAATCCGGCTTTTTAGGGTGTTTCCGTATATAAAAAGATTACGTAATGGATCTAATTTATATAGAAAACATAGAAAATGACGAACGGTAGAAATACTCACGTAGGGTTCCAAACGGCAGGATAAGCAACTGTTTGTGTTGGCATGGTGATAGGACGAATGACGCCGTTCAAATGACCGACACCGGTTGGTTGAACAAGAGCTGCATTGGCAGTAGTGGCAGCAATGGGTGATTTGTTGTTACGTAATCGTGGTGTAACTATAAATAGAACATTGAATGTTGAAAAAAAGAATGTTGAATTCATAGCACCATTGATAAAAAATATTGACTCCAAAAAAGTATTGGGCATTGTCTGAAAAGAAAACTCAAATATACCATAAACCACCAGTAAACCAGTATCTTCAGTTAAGTTGTGAAAGTTCTACTTCTTTTTTGGAAGTAAATTAAATCGTTTCCAATCAAATTTTCAAAAATGAAGTATTAGAAACCAATGGTGATCAAATTGCCCACCTTTTGTTGTGTTGGTTCTTGGAGTTGCTTTGTTGAACGGATTGAGTAAAAACAAAAATATTCACATGCATTTTCAAATATTAGGATTCACCCCTGAAACTGATAAAGTCGTAACCTATTTCTAACAAAGAAGAAACTGAAAGATGCGGGCAATGATTTGGCACTGATACAAGCTATTGTTAATGTTAATTGTTAATTGTTTAATTGCTAATTCGTAACTTAGGTAGTAAATAAGTTAAATCACAAAATGTAGTTACTAAAATGATTTTGATACCAAGCAAACCATGTGAAGATGTTTACCTCGATTTTTCGTCCATCAATTTCTTTGCTGTGAAGAGCTTCTTTAGCTTTAGAAGCGTCATCGCTTGTTTCCATGGTTACAAAACCAAACCCTTTGCTTCCTCGCTCGTTGTAAATGATTTCCGCGTCTAACACCGATCCGTGTTCCTATAGGAAAATGAGATGATGTTAGGTAAGAAAAGACACAGGAAGTAAAACTCTTTTCAAAACTCTCTTTCAGCTTAAAGTATTTTGTCTAGAAATGAATCGAGGTTGCAGACCTGCCAATTTAAGTCCCCTCAAGTTTAATAAAGTCTCTTAAAAAAGTTTGGCGAACGAAGCATGGAGACAAAAATATGTCTCTTTTATTCAAGCGATTTTTATAGACTTTGGTACTAAAGAACAACGTGGTCTCAAATTGGAGGCATTGTTTTGTGAGAAAACAAATCCTGCACGTAGGTTCTTTTAAAATCCGAAAATGACTTTCTGCTTTGAAAGGAAAAACACAATGGACACTCACTGCAAACATGTTTCTCAACTCCGTATCTCGAACTTTGAACGGTAAGTTGGTCACATGGAGTCGTTTCGGCCCATCAGCTGCCGAAGAAGTGGACGTCGGTGCAACAACGCCCGTTGACTGTGATAACAGAGGCGATATCTTGAGGTCACTGGCGCTGGCCGTTGTTGCTCGCAACTCTTGAGAGCCAACAGCAGGGTTTGCAATGATGGCTGCGACATCTTCGGCTTTTAACAATGTTTTTCGATTGTTGGTGATTCCGGCGACTGTAGTTTCTGATTGGTTATTGTCTTTTAATTTCTTTTGTTGAACTGCAGCCTATTAACGATAGACAAAAGACGCGCCCAATCAAATCATCGGATTTCTTGGCTTTTCCCGGGCTTTTTGAAAAGGGTTTTTTTGTAAAAAAAATCACGTCAATGAATGACTATTGTTTGAAAACTATTTAAAAATTACGTAACCGAAAATGTGGTATAGCAGTATTGCCAGTAGGCGTGGAACGTTATTTGGACGTTGATTAAAAGACACGTGGTGTGTGTGCTGGGGGTAGTAGTGCTTTATGGACGGCCTTACTTCACGGATGCTAAAGTAAAGAAGGCTAGTTTTAAAGACATGCACTGTGAATTAAAGACAAGCAATTACATGAAAACGAGGCTTTTGGTTACCATGGTTACTTACGTAATGCATCAACATTCGGATTACATCCATGGTAGGGTTTTCACCAAAATTAAAAATCATGCTTTTATTGATTCTCGAAGGGCGTGTACAGGTGGATGGGCGTTAACAAACAAAGTGGATATTTTCCACGAGGGCAGGATATGGAAATGACGTAGGTGTTAGAATTCTTTGATTGATTGATTTGTCATTCAACGCATGCGTAACAAAAATGTGACTTTTATCTACTAAGGTCTTGCTTGTCTCAAAGTTATTGATGAAAACAATTTCCAATACAGTTGATCCGTGCAATATGTATTGTTTTAGTATGGTGTGTTATGTACTGAAAAATGAAAGAAAGTACATCGCATATAAGAAAAAGGACAATCGTGCAAATAAACGCAAAGCTTTAAATTTTCATATTAATGATAACAAAAGTTGCAGTCCTTTAATACAGGCGGGACGCACTGGCACAGATATCGTCGGTTAAGAAGTGAAAAATAGAAACAATAATACTTTTGAAGGACTTAGAGTTCAAAACTTCGTGCGTCGTGCAAAATAAGTTTCTTGAAGGTTAATACAATCAAAATCAAAGTATTTAGAAAAAAAGGAGAACAAAATTTATCACCAGATGCCCACCCAAATAAAATACTGAAAATAAACAACATTTGACACTCAAAGTTGTAGTATGTCCAGGTCCCTCATAATATCGGATTCTTATTTCAACTTCACTTTTTGATAAAGACCACTACTGTGAATTTATGTATACAAACAAGAACAAGAGAGTGGAACAAAAAAAATTTCCATCCATCCAATATTATTTCACGTTGTTTGAAAAATAAATCGCTCATGTAAACAAAAATGTTTTGAAAACAACACTGCGAGTGAGAGCGTAACATCAACCATGATGACCGCAAACTGCAAATAAGGATAATATTGAACTCCATCGCATTGAGTTTTAACAGATTTGAAACACTATCCATTCCTTATAAAGACAAATTTTGCTTGAAACAAAGCAAGTATTTGGTTTACAAAGTTTGTTTGATTGGGATGAAGAAAGAAAACGCGATTTTCATGCGTGGGCAGGTAGCACAAAACTCTAAAAACGTTCGTTGTTTCCACCTCTGTCAAGCACTCATCTCGACTCATCTCCGGGGGAGGAGGTGGTCACTCGATCTCAATACTACCGTACGTTCGGACAAAAGATTGGGTTTTCAAAATCGGGCCCTTACAGTGCAATTTTCGATCATTTCCCCCTAGTTTTAGCAAAGAATTCCTAAATTTTCTCAAATACCCTTAAAATGCCGCCCATACTTTACTATGTCTCTTATATTGAACACCCCACCACCCCCGGGAAACTGGCGCAAATTCATGTTGTTTTCTTCGAAGTCTTCAATAAGAAAGAATCACAAAAAAGAAAAAATTATCATAATAAGTGAAAAACAAGCATTGGAATACGGAAAACTTTATCAAAGACAGCTTCTTTTTATCCGTATCTTTAGGTGTATATGGAAAAGTCAACATTCCCCAGTCTTAGACATTCCCGCATCCACCAGAAATGTGATATATGATTTTTTTAGGACGAATAAAAAAAAAACTCTAAACTTTTGAAGATCACAAAAACACTTTGCTCAACTTTGAAAAAATAAATTTTTCATTAGAGAGGGTGTAGAGATATTTTTCGGAAAGTATTTGTTTGTCCAAGTAATCATTAAGTTTGTTTATAACAGTTATCCTTACAATAAAGATGAAAAATAATATTATATACATCTTCTACAAAAACCTTAAATTGAAACAAAAAATTCTTTGAGCTCAACTCAAATTCAAGACCTCTGACAACAAATACAAAAATATTACGGCGGATTTTAAAAAGGTTTTTTTTAATTTTAAAAATTTCTCGAAAAAGGTGGTAAAACTTTTAGAGAATTCAAATTAAATTTGTTAAAAAACCTTGCTGAAGTTAAAACTTTGAAATTTTCGCGAATTTTAGCCGAAAGTTTATGCTCGTGAAAAATCCTTGAAATGTTCAAAAAGCTAGTATTTTTGAATTTGGAAAAGTACTGCTTAATCAAATTTCATAAGAATTTGGCATTTCCGATTTTATTTCTTAAGTAATTTTGCGATTTTTATACCTCGCGAAAATTTCTGCTCGCAAAAGTTTGTACGCCTAAAGCCATTATAGCTGTTTTCAACAGGACTTTTCTTATGAGTTTTGTCCTCAGAAAGCTTAACAGTTCTTGAATGGTTTGTTCTTATGTAAAAAAACAACTTAAAAAATAAAATGCATACATTTAAACAAAACCAGATTAGCTCCGAAGAACTTAAACATATCCCAACTTCAAATTCAAACCCCATCCGTTAAAAAACTGCCAATAGTAAGTAACATATCTTAATCAAATGACCCTCCGCTACATAAGCACTTTTTAATGTGTAATTCATTCAACAAATTTGACCATTTTACTTGTAGTTGTCGATTGAACGCATGAAACTCTACAGAAATACTAGAGAATTAAAGTTTGAGCCGCATTCAATATGACTTGATGCTCCTCTCCTCTCTAAGCAATGAAACAAGTCTATAAAAGAATGCAAAAACATATCAAAACTAAATTCTCGAAAATAATTTTTTCCAAAACTGGAAAACGAATATCATCACACCCGTTTAATTAATTAAATTGCTCGAAAATGATGTGAATTTCATGCGAAAATGTGTTTCGGCCGATCGCTGTTTGCCGGAATATTCAAGCGACCGTAAAATTGAAACAGACATGGCGTAAAATTTATTTATTTGCTTACAACTTTTGAACGAAACTTTTCTACTGATTTTGCAGCTAACAAATCAGTAAAACATGCTGAAGAAACCAGCGGAACAAAAATGAACATTTGTTGAACGACAGATCATGTCGTCTGATAGACAATCGCGTCTCAATGAAACATTTTATTCTTCCTTCACTATCAGTAGCAATTTAAATTTGATCGAGTTATGAAAATAAAAGTACATTACATTTTGCTATAAGAACAAACATATCTAGGAATATTTTAAGACGTTTATTAAGAAAATTGCTAAAATTACGATACTATAAGAACACTTCATAGGGTTTTTAATTGAGTAAAAGCGAGAACATCCGAAACCAAATCTACCTTTGGTCACAAGTAAGTAGAAACCTCACCACCTTCTTCTCACGTGTTACGAAACAGAAGAAGAAGTTTGCCTGAATATTTTCAATGAAAAAACAATGTCTCTCCTCAGATCTCCTCAGTTCAGCAAAACGGAATCGATGGAGAAAAAAACGACCCCTTGTCTATCGATATGAATTTACAAATTTATCGATAATCGCCACACGCGATATTATAATCTCATATATCGAGGACCGGAATGAATTTCACAAAAGCGCTTTTACCTTTATTATTCGTGATACAAGAAAAAAAGACACTCAAAATTGGGAAAAGTTAAAGGCTCGGATAAAAAGGTAGGCTATAACTAGTTATCATTTTACCTTATATGGAAACTAATGTAATTGAATAAGTTAGCCCACCACCTTGTATTTGATACTGGAACAAAGACAAAGGTTTCATCTTCACAATATCTAGTCTAACGACTAGAATTATAAAGAACAAAAGGAAGAAAAATTTATCGAACACAAATTTATTGACTATCATATCGGACAACAAAATGTTGGACTTATTTTTCGTCTGACTAAATTATTCGTCGGATAAAATTTTCGTCACCTCCAAAAAAAATCGTCACATTTTTTTGTCCGATATGATAGTCAATGCACAAGAAGATACAAATTATACAGGCTGATAAATTTTGCCATATCGAATAAAATGGCATCTACAAAATTTCCAAATCTACCCTGCATGATGACATACGTATCATGACCAAATTAAGTGGAGCTTTCATTTCCATGACACGAGACATAAATATGGCTTCTTTCCACCTTAAAAACATGTCTTAACACATTAACATTGATGGCGATGACGCTAAATAAACAAAAATCAACTGATCAATTATTCTATTTTTCATAAGAACATCATAAGAACTGAAGAACACAAGAAAACTATTTTGACGTCAGTTTTAGTTTCCAAAAACCAATAAGAAGACCATTTCATTAACGTTTAGGGTCGAGTTTTAGTAGCAAGGAACTCAGAAAGTTGTACTCCTTAAATTTGAAAATTAAATTTCTGAAAATATTCATAAATAAAACCACTCCTGTCTCTGTAAAACTATCCTCACTAAGTTCACCAGTAAGAATCAGTTAACATTGAGAGAATGTATGAACTCTCTAATCCTCGCAACTAGGATTAGGTGTATTTAGTATTCAGGTGTATCCATTAACAAGAAAATGAGATTCATTTTCCAGTTTTCAGCGACAGCGTTTTACCAAATATTCTAGAGGCTAAAAATCGTTTTTAGTTTAAACAAAAAATGTTCTCACAAAAAAAGGTGTCAGTAGAGCATTGAGCAAATTGAGCAAAAAAAAAACATTTAAGAAAATAAACAAATATAAATATAAACAGCTTTTCGAAACAGCGAGTGATGGGAAATGTCAACATTTCAAAGTGACAAATTATTTCCTTCTCATGTCAAAAATCTAATTGTCTAAATTCCAGACCTAGATTAGAGACTTGGATAACGGTAATTCAAGGAATATTATTATTTCCGGGATACCGGTCAAATCATTTCTAAAACAAACTTACAGTAACCACGGTAACCGATGGAAGAGAGTGCACTAAACGAACTTTCCATAATCCCACTGTTGAGGAGGTCACCCAAGTCCGAGGCGAAAATTTCGAACCCCCTGGATATCGTTGATCCTCAAATTCTTACCCCCTGGATACCCTAGGATATTGAAAATTTTGAACCCCCACCCCTGGGTATCCTTGGTCTTCAGATTCTTATCCCCTGGATATCCTAGGATATTGAAAATTCTACCCCTGGATATCCTATATCCTCAACAGAGGGGGGATATCCTATATCCTCAACAGAGGGGGGATATCCTATATCCTCAACAGAGGGGGGATACCCACTTTAATTTTTCAGAAAAGCCCAAATGTCTTTATTATCTTACATGGGAAGTAGTTTACTCTCATTGGATAAGAAAGCCTGATGTGATTTCTACGAAGGTAGCCGACCCTGGCGGAAACACTTAATGAAGCATCGAATCACTAGAATTACTGATGCAGAGATATAACCAATGGAGGAGAGTGCACTAAATTGTCTTATTATCTTATTTATAAAAACTAACAAAACTCTCCTTGAACAACAAAGAAGCCTGAGGTTGAACAAATAGTATGCCAGGGATCGATGAGACAAGAAGAGAGAAAACATTTTAACCCAGCAGTCACAGAACGTTGTTAAGTCTTTGTTTGTTGAAACAATGTTTTAAAGGATGAAATTCGCGAGAAGAATATTTCACGACTTGAGCTCTCCGAAATTGTGTGTTTCGTGGAAAAACTTATCGCGAATCGAGTGTTTTTTATCGCGAATCAAATAAAAAAATTAACTTTTTTAATCGTGCATTTCACGAAAATATCTTTACAGTATTACACGAAAACAACTTCCGCGAAAATTTCTTACCTTAAGTAGGCTCAATTATCTTTGCTCTTTCCAATGGAAACAAAGAGTTACAAAAAAAGTTTTGTTGGAGGCTTAAAAATGGTGCCCTCATTTCTGGTCCCGGTTTTAAACATGCTCATTGCGAAAGAAAAAGAGACGAATTCACACTTTACACAGAAGAAAATTTACTGAAAAAGCAAACGCTAAAATAAATCAGGCTGGATTGAAGGTCACATTACTGACGAATGTTTACTGAAAAACTTTTATTTCCAACATTGCAATTTGTGTTTATATTCGTGTGAAAATAACTTAACATAAGGGTACAAACACACAATGTCATTCATGCAAACAAAGATTGAGTTACATGGAGTCTGTTAAATTGCGCGCCCTGCGCGCCTGCGCGCCTTCTAAAAAATGGCGCTCCTTGCGCGCCTTCGCGCCTT
>JAUJPO010080517.1:0-10691 GCA_032270745.1 Tiaropsis multicirrata
GGTCCGCAAATACCCAGACATATTTTTTGCCCAAGTACCCCCCCCCCCCCCCCGGGGCTCCACTTAAAGAGTTCAACAAAATCTCTCCATCAAATCTGACGCGTATGATGGTATGGATTTTGAGTCACCCTCGCGCGACTTAAAGAAATTATAATTAACTAAAACGCGTTCATCATTTCTCAATTTGTCGTTTTAGATTCGTTGAAAGAGTTATTATTAATCCATATGAGCCCTTACATTAGATCATTTAATCCATTTTGATTGATAGAAGGTTGTCACGTACACCTAATCCCTATTCTTTTGATTTCATCATGAATCTCCCTGTTTTTTTTACTGTGTACTGTATGTATAATAAGAACACGGAAATAGACTCATTGTTCCTTTTTTGATTACTCGTCCATCTCCTAAAACTCGTTACTGATAGCAGACGCTTTACGGCTCTCATTCACTCATTTCATTCAATCCTCCTCAACCCTGTGTAATTAACCCACCCCGCAATAACGCAGTCCCGTCTTTCAGCCATATAAACTGTGTGTTGTCCGCATAATAGCTTTCTTCTTACACAAGAAATTGAGAATCGTCAGAGCTATTTTTTTCTTCTGCACACTTTTATTGACATTGTTTCTATCATTTCTTCCCTCCCCCTCCTTAAATCGCCGTCTCTCTCTCTCTCTCTCTTAGGAGGGTCAACATTCTAAACAAAAATTATTTGTAAACCATCAGTTTTTTGCGTGTTTAAGCCTAATATCTTCCTTATTATGTTTCGTGAAATGTTTTTCTAACGGCTTTCTTAATCACTGAGATATTTCCGAAATCCCCCGGAAAAAATAATTTCCGCTTTACACTCAAATTTTTGTTCCGTAATGACTTAAATTAATGAGGAATTTTTCCTCCCGTAATGAAGAGTTTTAAAATCCCCAGTGGGCAACCGACGTCTTCGCGACTTCTTGTTAAAAGTTAAAAATGAAATCGAAGGAAACTTAAAACGAAAATCACAGACGTCATCAAGTTTTGAAACTCAAATCGAAGTGGACTATATCATTTCATGACAATTTTGAAATTAATATATCTATCACCCGGGGGTATTTAGGCAATGAGGATGTACCATTTTCGTCTTTCGTGAATCCCTGATTAATTAAGTAAGTCGCAGAAATACGAAAATTTAAATTTCTTTCACCTGAGGTCCATTTTTCAAAACCCAGCGGCACACCCCCGTATAATGTCAGTACCCGGGGATACATCATACTGCCCCAAGTCTGTGAGCTTTTGTGAGCTTTTTGTAAACTCTCATGCTTTTTTTCGACGATTAATACCGACCCTCTCTGTTCTTTTTTCTACAGATGGAGACGGGAAAACTTGAAGAAGAGCTGGCTTCGAAAACAACCTCCGATTACGTTTACTTCAACAAGGGGCTTTGATCAACAGATTCAAATTACATCCGTCCGCACTTTTGATACCAATTTTTATAAAACAAATATTTTATAGTTAGTAATTTTCTAAAATTTATATCAACTTTTAGATACCACATATTATTGATTTTATAAATTTAGCCATTTAAAAAAAAAATTATAGATAGGCAGGTTAGGGTTTTTCTCGGTTTCAAGAATGGGTAACCTGATATTTTCTATCGGTACGCTAAAGCTCTAAAGACACGATGAAAATATACCATCTGGCGAATTTGGCTTATTGTGTTGTGCGGGGACCGCGCTATTACAGTATGGAGTCCGGGAACGAAATAAAAATTATCACGAATTTTCAAATGAAGCACCAAAAGAAAAAGAAAATTATTTTGAGCAGCATGGCATCTTTAGAGTTTTAACGTACCGATAGAAAAAAATCACCATCTTGAATATCAGGTGAAGAATGGACGAACTTGCACCAATTATGCTAACCTGGTTGCAGTAAGGTTTTGAACCACTTTTTTTCTGCAAATAAGTATGAATATTGTTTCTGTTCTACACGTTTTCTTTTATAAGAACAAAGTATATAAGAACATAAGGCTTCGAAAGGTAAACAAATTAAGAACATGTTAAGAACATTCGGAGGCTTCAAGAGTATAGAAATAAGAACAAGGCTAATTGGTGTAGCAATTCGATAGTTTGTTTGAAGCCAGCTGACTTATCAAAAAGTGAGGAAAATAGTGTTTAAAACCAATTAAAGCAAATTTTCGAGACTCAAATTAAAAGACTTGATTAAGAACATTTTAAGGCTTGAAACCAAAAAAACTAAGAACATTGAAGGCTTCCTCGCGAATTTGGATGTTCTTATAAAAAAAACGTATAGTCAGTCATATATTGATTTTTCACGAGTCAAAGTCATTTATAGAGGCTCTTTTTATTATAAGAACGGCATTGTTCCAAACCTTTGGATGTTCTTAACTTTTCTGAATTCAAGTCTTAAAAAATGGTTAATTTTACTGAAAAGGAGCAAATTTTAACTGTTTTTAAGCCAATTTTCTAAAAAATTATCATCGGAAGCCTTAAAATGTCTTTTGTTTTTTTTGAAGGATTTCCTTAAGTTCTTATATGATTTGTTCTTACTAAAAAGAAGGTGTATTTCAGAGCATTTGTCATCCATTCTTTGAGGTCAAATATATATCGCTGATTATCAACAAGATAGAAAACAGTTTCATGTGATTTCTGTTGGTGGACGGTAATGTTTGAGTGTAATAATTATTAAAGTACGTATGGAGTTGATTTTAGAAAACAGTTTCATGTGATTTCTGTTGGACAATAATGTTTGAGTGTAGTAATGTTTTGGAACTGATTATTTTATGGAATTTTGCAAACGGGTTGGCCCACTCTATACATACATGTCCAGATTTGGTGTACTGTACTCAAAGACAACTTCTGCGATATATAGTTTGGATGAATTTTATATATTTTTGATCGTTTATGTCATTACGTAATTCACCAAAACTGAATATTATTCAGTTGAATGACAAACGAAATTTTGGATTTTTTACTTTGATTGAAGGCGAAAATTAGAATGGTACATAATTCAAATTGGTGTTTTTGTTTACTTTGAAGAAGAAAATTCAGCGCCGTAGACACAAAGGAGGTCCAAATATTAAGTATATAAGGAGGTTGGTCTAAGATGACTGACCTGACGGGTGACGGGCCAGGAAGAGTTTAGATTTTAGGAGGGCCACTGAAATTAGAATGGTACTATTTGCTGAATTTGAATTAAGTTCCCAAAGCATTTTAACAATGTAATTCCAATCTCGGATCATTATCAAGTATTGTTTCATGGTGTGTGCTCGATGACAAGACATAGAGCAAGAAGTTTAGTGAGCTCAGTCGAAGCCCTAATTAGCGGACACCATCGGGAATTCGACTTGGTGTCCGCTAATTAGAACTGTCCGTCTTTTAGGGTGTCCGCTAATTGGAGCTTCGACTGTAGTAACAAATTGTACCTTATAATGTAAGCCTTTACTTATTATAAAACATAGAATATACATATTTGTATAATACGTCATTTGATATTTACATGTTTTTCTTGAGCGCTTTAAATACTTTTATGAGTAAAACGTGTTATCTTTTACAGCTTGATTTTATTTTGTCATTAGCATGTTGACGGTACATACCAACTTCGTTCCCAAACCTCCCTTTTTTTCGCACACGCTTTTTTTATGAGAACATAAGGCTTCGAGGTCAAAAAGATTAAGAACATGTTAAGAAAATTTGGAGGCTATGGAGAATCAAAAGTATAGAAATAAGAAATATTTTCATTTTTGATTATGTACGCATAAATTGAAAGACTTAAATAAGAACATTTTAAGATCATTTAAGGCTTGAAACCAAAAAACCTAAAAACATTAAAAGGCTTCTTCGAATTTGAGTGTTCTTATAAAAGAAATGTATATTGTTGGATTGCAATATACATTTACATATTTTCTTTATAAGAACCTTTTGAAAAAGTGTTGCGCGAATAAGTTACATACATGTAGAATGCGTTTGTGCAACTCAAGTCCGCTCAGGCCGACACCTGAGGTGGGCTGCAGTCCGGGGGTAGGGAATGGTTTGAATTGGTAAGATAAGTCAAGTCAAGCCGGTTGCAAGATTGATAGTAAAAAAATGATCCCATGTAGATTATCACTTTTTTATTTCATTTGTGTCATCCTGGTTTCTATATACCTTATCGGGCAAAAAAATGTAGGACAAAAGTGACGAAATTTTTGACCGATGAATAATTTGGTTCGACGAAAAAAAAGTCAAAAAAAAAATTTTTTTAGGCTAAAATTTGCGTTTTTTGAACAAAAGTGACGAAAATATTTGTGGGTGACGAAAATTATGTCCGGCGAATAATTTAGTCCGACGAAAAATTAGTCTGACGTTTTTTGTCCGATAAGGTATTTTTTTCAACATACTTTAAGCTTCGTTATAAAAAGTGTTATTCCCAAGGTTACGTACCTGAGATAAAAACGACAACGAACGGGTCTTTTACAGCCTGTGTACTCAATAGCGCACTTTTCTACAGGCTAGTCCGTGTAGCAAGCAAGCTAGACGTAAATATCTCCTTGGTTCTAGAAAGAATTATTTCCACGGTTTTCCGTTCTAGAATAAATGCGCAGGCTAAGTTTAACCTGTTACTCGGACTAGCCTGTAGAAATGTGCGCTATCTAGAGCATATGGCTTATTCTAATAAAAAAACTGATGCTCCTCGCAAGGCCGCCATGTTTTAGAGTTCACCTGAACGGCTTTTAGTTTTTGACCTACTTAGCGCCCCTTTGAAGAAAAAACTCTCGACCAAAAATTTCATTTCATTTCATTTTGTATATAACAATATCACTGGCGATGTTGTAATTCATGATGTTATAATATTCTGCCTCTATACATTTTATCATTTCATCAATTTTACAGGTTTTTCGTCTGTTTAGAATTTGTCTTTTTATGAACTGTTGGTTTGGTGTTGTTGTTGCTTTCCTTTGAGCTTTGAAAGTGAATTGTTCTTGGAAAGTGCGGCCTAACACACCTTTAAGAATGGTGTCTTTTTTATTATATTTGTTCGAAAGGGTGCATCAGGATAGTTGGCTGCTAAAATGCTGTTTATTTTTTGAAGGGGGAAGTCTAGTTTAGAGAGTGTTTGCGAGTAGTTTTTTTTTAATCTTCCTGACCTTAAAATGTTCTTAACTTTTTTGTTCTTCTATGGTTCTTTCTTTTACCTCCCTGATCTGATGGGTTTGAATTGGTCTCTGGCAAAACTGAATGCCCCCCCCCCCTCCCTGTTGATTTTCAATATCCTAGGATATCCAGGGGATATGGATCTGAAGGCCAAGGATATCAAGGGGTGGGGGTTCAAAATTTTCAATATCCTAGGAGGGTAAAGTTTGAGGACCAAGAATATCCAGGGGGGTTTTAAATTTTCGGCACAGATATATAGGGGGTTGGTGTTAAGAAAAATCGACATCCTCAACAGTGGGAATATGGATTTTAATATCTGCTACAATATGAATTTTCTTTTTAAACGCGGATACTGCAAACAAGTCCGTGGCAAACAACTTGCCTTTCAAAATTTCAGTCCCTACACTTTTGACTCTAGAAAACACCGAACTCACAAGGTTCTCAAGACCTCTGATGGAGAGTGTTGCTTCTGTTCATATTCCTTATATGTAAGTTAACACTCTCCGTCAAAGATGTTGGAATACCTTTAGTATCCGTGTCTTGGAATTGTCGGGCTTTTAAAGCTTTCCGTTATTTGTTTCGAATTTTGTATTGTGTTTGTATTCGCTTTCAATTTCTGTTTTGTTTCTTTTCAAAAAAAAAGGTGAAGCTCTCGGTTTTTCATTAGCATGTCGGTGACGTTAGACCCCTCTTTCATAAATTAGGACTTCCTTTCCTCTTGATGGATCGAGCGTTATAGCATTCAAGAGAAAAGTAAAATTAATATATTTCTCTTAACTTGTTCTGCGGTGTTTATGTGGGAGCGGAATCTTTGATATCTCAGTCCCAGTCTTTTTGAAATTTTGTTGAGAAACCAGACAATATAGTAATGAAGGAGGCGCAACCCTTCCAATGGATTGAGCCAGAATTCAAGAGAAAAGTACAATTAATATATTTCTCTTAACTTGTTCTGCGGTGTTTATGTGGGAGCAAATTTTTTTGATGACTGAGTCTGAAAAAGAAATATTAAAACAAACCCGTAGCTATAAAATTATTTAACTCGGCATGAAATAATTCACGTTTTATTTGAAGTAGAATGGATGCATTGAAGGTTACCCGTTTTTTATGAGAACAAAGTATATAAGAACATGAGGCTTCGAGATCATATTAAGGAATATTAAGGAACATATTAAGAACATTTGGAGGCTTTGGAAAATCAAGAGTATATAAATAAGAAATGTTTTCCATTTTTTGATTATGTACACATGAATTAAGAGACTTAATTAAGAACATTTTAAGGCTTGAAACCAAGAAAAGCTAAGAACATTAGAAGGCTTTTTTTGAACGTCTACTGTATAACGTTTTTCAATTTGTTTTTCAAATTCGTCTTCAGTTTCAATAAAAGCAAAGCAGAGTTTTCTGGTGGGTATATGGGGTGCTTTTCAAAGAGTTTTTGCAGTGGTTCTCGATGCTCTTATAATTAATTTTATAAATTTGCAAGACACATTTAAAAATTTTAAAGAATGATTCTTCATTCTTCGTTCTTTTCGTCCTTTGATGAACGTTATAATTTCGTTTATAATTTTTTTTTCACATGAGCCTTAACTTTCATTATAAGAGGGGGGGCTTATAACGGTTTATTTTATTTTTTAGGGTATTAATAGAAGTCAATACATTTTTTTCAAGGCTTTGAAAGAATCACATCCGTGCTTAATGGGTTAAAACATAAAAATCTTTGGCCGCTCCTTTCTTTCGAATCATTCTCATGAAATGCTTTTATTAATGAAAACAAAATTCTCTTTTTCTCTCTCTTCACAACAAAAAGTGCTCCAGGTCTTAAATTAGACGAAAGTTAAAACCGTTGTCGTCGTTTAGGACCGTTGTGTCAACTTTCGGCTTAAAATAATTTAATCATATTTTTAGTTAGCTGGGAAAAAGATCAGGGGGTTTGTACTCGATTTCAAAACGGCGTCGAACAATGGTCTTTTTTAACGAAAGTTAAAACCGTTGTCGTCGTTTAGGACCGTTGTGTCGACTTTCGGCTTAAAACAATTTAATCATATTTTGAGTTAGCTGGTAAAAAGATCAGGGGGTGTACTCGATTTCAAAACGACTTCGAACAATGAACCTTACAGTGTAGTGGAAATGTTCAGGTGGAAATTTACAATCGCATTTCTTTTTTCCTCAAATTTTCTACCCTTACACTTATTTTCAAATACATTCTGCCGGACCTTCGCTAATATATGTTTTATATATTTATAGATAATTTTCAAATGAACGCTTGTTTGGGGGTAAAGCTGCTGTCCGGGGGGTTACAACGGAAAATGTCGGGAGAGAGATATTATGAGAAAAAGCTTTTATCCTCTGCACCTAAGTATGGAACAGCTCAATCATTAAAAATTTTGATGAAGGAAATATTTTTAATATTATAGCTTGCCCAGACGCGTTCGGTATAATTTCATTTCTAAAAAATATTATCAGCTTTATTAATTTCGATAGCTTTCTTTTCATCTTTGCATTCAAAAATTTATGACTTTTCAATATAATAATTTCTTTCCGGTCGTTTTAATCAGACTAAGCGATAGGGCGAAATGATTTGCTTGTTTTGTTTTTGAAAATTGCTTATCATGGTTTATAGCTTAGAGTTTTAAAGATTTATTACAGAATATCCGGAGCTATATTAACTCAACAAAAAAATTCACTTTTCATTTTTTTGTGGAAAGGGTGTGTCATGCCCGCCAGAGACACAACGTTTCAACGTTCCAAATAATGTTCTGAAGCTCTGAGAAACAGGCGCAGTTTTAAGCTCAATTCGTGAAAATTATATATTTGTTATTTATGTTCATATACATGAGATGAAAAAGAAGACCTGAGGCTGAAAAGAGTGGACCCTTTACGGAAATTAACTTTTAAATTTTCCGTAGATACGGCATCTGGTTCAGACATTGGATATTAGCGAGGTTACGTTAAGCGGGGGACGACGGTGTTAGATTTTGCGGGGCATTTGTCGCGGGTTGCTATCCCTCGATCGATTTATCCCGCTTAACGTATCCTCGCTAATAATCATCAAATTCATTGTTATTTTGAAAAGTCATAAGGTTTAAAATAGTTTTTTTATGTATCGGGTTTATCTAATACATTAATACATTTTATGTGTAGAAATTCTTAAACTATTTCTCTTTGTTTCCATTAATTATAAATATTGGCATGGAAAATATTATCTCAATGTTTCTCTGTGGTTTACAAAATACCACATTAAACAAGAAATAGACAGAATTGCAAATCAATCTTTTATAAGAATCTTTCGAAAGTCGAGGAACCCTTTTTCGAATGGTATATTAGGCCTTAAAACAGGGGTAATTGTAAGGTACACTTCACATTATGTTGTAAAAAATGAATTGGATAAATTTCCCTGGCAGTAAAAGAGCCAAAAGAAGGATCGAATATAGAGAAGGAGTTATTTTTTTTTTATCATTTCCTTCAGTTTTATTTATTCTTATACACAAAAAATAAATTATGTGTGATGGAAATTTCTACCCTCTCTTTATCCTGCTCGTCAAAATGTGGTTTTTTTACACCTACAGAGAAAAGGTGACAAAATCCCACTTTGGAAATTTTGGGTAATATAAAACCGTTGGATTTGTGGTCTTCACCTATGAGTTCACCACCTGCGTGCACACAACGTTATTCCAACATTGTTTCAACGTCCAGATAACGTTCCCACGTTGTCCCGGCGTCCGAATAACGTTCTGTTCCTGTTGGGCAGTAGCGCCGCGGAAAGGTACATATTTATGTTTTTATTCAAGTATATACAGTTTCCCAGTCAGTCAGTCAAAAAAACGTCAACAGAACGTGTGTACTGGGTTTTGTTCTCACATTGTCTTTTTTTTATTGCTAAAGTCCCCCAAGAATGGTATTCTCTTATCTTTCTTGGATGGGTTTTGTTTCTGAATCAACGTTTTTCAATTTCTCTTTTTGCTTTCAAATTCGTCTTCAGTATTCGATGAAGCAGAGAGCAGAGTTTGTAAGCTTTCTGAGACAAAAAAGGTTGGTATATGGCGTGCTTTTTTAAGCGTAAGAGTATTAGTAGTAGTAAGTTGAGACCATGTCGTTCTTTAGTACAAAAGTCTCTAAAAATTGCTTGAATAAAAGAGACTAATTTTTGTCTCGATGCTTCATTCTCCAAACTTGTTTAAGAGACTTTACTACCGAAAACTTCAATGGGCTCAATTTGTTCTCAAAGCGAACCTGTACCTTCCCAGTAAAACACTGGATCCATCGGGCGTTCCACTATTTTAACATCAAATTCGCCATTTTGTTTCCGTTTCAAAAGGGACGAATCGGAAGCAGCTAGATTTGTTGTCAAATGGAAACCCATCGACATGATGCGAACGACCCGAGTCATCAGACACGGAACGTTTTTTTAACGTCCAATTAACGCCGTTGTTCTAACGTCAGAACATTATTTGGACATTGAAATAACATGTTGGAATAACGTTGTATGTCTGCTGAGAAGGTTCGCCTTCCAGAGTACGTTGCGCCTTACATGTATTATGTATGGGAAAAAATTCTTGTTTCGTACATAAATGATGTTCATCCAGTCTCTGTTTCATACTTTGAATGGCGCCATATATTGTCATCATAGGGGATAAATCTTCGATTGGTTAAGTACCAGCAGACGACGAATGGGTCTCCGAATAGTGCACATTTCTAGTTAATACTTGTAGCCTGTACTAGATGGACAGCTTTTCCAAAACAATATATCACCAATGCCTTTCTCTCCGTCGTTTTATAAGATGTTTATCCAGAGTTCTATTATACATCCTTGGATGAATTTATTCTCTGGATTAGTGAATACTTGTAGCCTGTACTAGATGGACAGTCTTTAATGTTTAGAATAGTTTGTTACAGGATACATAGTTTTGCGGTATGTGATTAATGAGGTTTGAGAGTTTTAAATTGGATTGGTTTAGAATTTTTGATTAATCGATTTCACGGTTGGGTTTCTGAATCACCAATTAATTCTTATCTTATGTACATCTAGACGTGATTATATAAGAATGTCGTCCTTCATATATGTTCTTAACTTTTCTGAATCTGAGTCTTAAGGTGTTCTTAATTTTGCTTTAAAAAAGGTGTAATAATAATAATGCTATTTGTTTCTAGTCACTTTTTAATTATTTTTGGCTGTTTTTTTAAGCCTAGAAGAAGAAAAATGTTCTTAACATGTTCTTAGCCTTGTTAAGCCGTATATTCTTATATGGTTTTAATGAAGAAATGTGTAGACTTTATAAAGTGATTTGGTTTGAAAGGGTCTATAGTTTCCGATCTGTAATGACTTAAGTAGATGGCTGACACATACAACACATGGACTGACTGTGGTGGCTTGCTTTTTGGACCTACCTGGAGGTCCTATAAATTAAATAAATTAACCGTTGTTCGTTCGTTCGTCCGTCCGTCTGTTATGAAGTTTTCTCGGGATTGGTTCTTTAGTTATTTCTGATTTTTGGCGCAAAGACGCAAAATGATAAAGCCCAAAATGTGACGGAGCCCGATTTTCAAAAAAAAATCTCATTCGGCATATTTTGG
>JAUJPO010080528.1:0-10689 GCA_032270745.1 Tiaropsis multicirrata
ATTGATTGATTGATTGATTGATTGATTGATTGATTGATTGATTGATTGATTGATTGATTGATTGATTGATTGATTTGCATTTATATCTATAACTCGAATATTTTAACATCGTAACAAATGAGTGATATTTTTGTATGTATGTATTACTTCTTGAAAATAGGAATTTCATTTTAGAGAAGAAAAAAAATTAAAAGATTAAAGATGAAAATCAATAAAGTATCAAAATTATGACTCAAATTTGAAGAGAAGAGATTGTGGTTTGGTAATGATGAATGCTTAAACAAAATCATGGATAAAAAAGATTTCACTTCAATTCATTTGTTGTAAGTGTTTTTCTACCATTTTTTCTTTGAATTTGCATTGCATTTATTATTTCTAGATTAAATCATTTTTGTGTATGACTTATTAAGTTCAAAAGTTGAAATGTTCAGATTTTCCTTTTAACTAATTGGCTCTGTCCCTCCCAACAAATTGTCTGGTGTTATAATCTTTTCACTATCGTCATTTTTGTACCTCGCTTTTCCTACCTCCCAATGAATGAATTGGAATGAGCAGAAAATTGGATTCTGGGAGGACCGAACTGGGAGGAAGAAAAAGACGATTAATCCAACTTTTCCTTTTGATGACGTAGATCTTCAGTCTGAAAAGCCGTTTTACCTTACCTTAGTTTTGGTCATAACTTTAGACCACTTAAATCAATGCTAATTTTTCGTCGCTGAGAAAAATATTTTTTCAACAATACCAAAGTTGAAATCTTAATCTTTGGTGCTGGCCGAGAAATGGCCGTGGAAAGATTCATTTTTGAGAAATTTTGATTGGCTTTCTAAGGGTTGAATCACCGGCATCGTATTATTTCTTGATTAGAAATCGCCAAAATTAAAAAATTATTCGTTCTTTAAAAGGTACAGCTTAAGACATCCCGTAATTTTGAATTAATTTCTTAATTTCTATTGAGCACTGTTTACTTCATTGAACTAATTTCTTATGTATTTGTGAACACAAAAAAAGTTCGCGATGACCTAGCAGCCTGCTACTGCTCATCGGTATTTGAGTTTGGATCAATAGTAAATTTATATTTAACATACAGGAATCATAATTTTTATACTTGTAATCATCAACGATGATTGACATGCGCAAAACTGACAAATCATTATTTATTTTCATCTCATTAAAGCTAATCAAACTGATATCATCTATAATTCACTTCTAAATTTAAAATGCAGTTAATTGCGCCTTACTAGAACCTTGTTTCTCGTGAAAATAAGACCTTGTTTACATTTCGCAACCACCTCATGTAAATGTTACTTTATTCAACAACTGAAAGCTCGACATTGACGTAAAATAAACCATCTTTTTTAGATCCCAGGGTTACAATGTTGTTTCAATATTCAACAACGCTAGAAAAATACTGAAATTTCAGGGAAATTATGTTGACCTCACCTAAACATAGTTCGCAACCCTTTATAAAGAGGGGGATTGGACTTTTCAAAAAAGAGCTGTAAGATAAAAGGGAGATCGGTACCTCATTCTGGCAATCAATTCCACAACAGAAATAAGTTTAAAACCGAAATAGTCCTGTTTCCAAGTGATTTATTTTTTTAATGGAAATGCTTGTATTTTATCGATGCCAAAATTACGTGAGGGTAGGTGCAAGTTTTAAGGTTGCAACAGATTTAAAATAAAGTAATTTAGAAGATGATATTAGAGATCTCAGTTGGAGTTAACCTCCTCCTCGTTTTGAAATAGATTCCAATGACGTCATAGCACATTTTTGATGGTCTTAAGCGCAGCTGGAATTAATCACCTTATTAATAAGTACATTATACTAGATGAAGACCTTTTGAGAGATTGGATTTAACGTAAACAAACATTTGACAGATCTAGCCAACAAAACATACCGTTTATATACTTCATATAATGTGTAAATGAATCTTAACATTCCATAGAATCAAAAGCTTTTCAAACTATTTGCTCCAAATTCCTCCAGAAAGCCGGGGAACATAAGTTTAGCTATCATGAGAAAAATTACCTTTCCGCCACGCATCCTTCTTTTTCTCGGCTACGAATTGAAGCATTTATACTCAATGGTAATCTTATCCGTTCAAACTTTGTTTTTGCTTAGGACTAGTTTATAGGTAAACCGTAGAAAAGGTGAGAATTTGGGGACTTTTTCGAATAAACATAATCTTCTTAACCCTAACCCTTTTTTCTTGGTTAAAAACATATCTCCTGAACCAGAAGAATTTAGAGTCGGTTAAGGCAGAGAGGGGTGGGCGACGGGCGTTCCTTTTTAAAAAGTCAGGCCTCCCTGGCAAACCTTTGGCGCGGCTTCAAATCACTTTTTCAAATCACTCCATTTTTTTAACTTTCAAGGTCAAAAGACCAAATTAGAAAATCTTTTGTGTTGCAATTGAGATCGACTTAGAACAAAAATGAAGATTTCCAAGCTGGAAATTGGCAGGCTATATCTGACAACCGGAATTAAAAGTTAAAGGGTTAAATGAGGAAGTTTGTTTACTATTACGTGCTACTTTCGCAGGCAGGCATTTACTTTGATGAGATGGTATCGGATTCAAGTACTAAAAATAAATGGATCGATTAAGATAAGAAATTATTATCTCAAGAAAGCTTTTTGTCATCATTTTGGTACTGCATTTGATGTTTTTTCCTGTTCCGAGCATCGGTAGTAGAGCTATGAGTATACGGGGAAAAATATCTTCGGTGTAAAGCTTAGAGAAGAGACGTTGCCCTTTTTGCTTAAAAATTTTTCTTCCATTTTTGTTTTCATTTATTTCGAATTTGTTGTCATCAAATCACATTACTTTTTCAAGCGCTTTTAAAATATGGTTTATTTCAAGGTCCTTTATCCAACATCAAATTATTGACAATTTTTGTTAAATATTTCAGGACAAATTTAATAGATTTTATTTTGGAGAGTTTTTTCTAATTTTATGAAAAGCTAGCAATGAGCAGATTGTTTTGTGCTTAGTCTATAAAAAACCGTCTCAAAAAAAGTTTCTTTTTGCTCAAGAAAAAGAACCATATGCGTTTGCTAAATTTTTCACAAATTGAATTTTAAATCAGATTCTTCATAAACACGCCTCGTTTTTCACCTCACAAGTTCTTTCTTTCTATCTTCTTGTGCAGAGATTCGAAGAGAGATCTGGGGAGACATGATTTAGCTTTGTTTTATATTCCAATTATTTGAGGAATGCCATGTTTCGATGCAAGCCGCGGGACGTTCCGGCTGACACATACAAATTCTTTTTTGTTCAATGTTTAACCTTGTTAGTTTATCATATTTAAGAAAAATGATGCATCCATTTACTGATGATTTTCTTTCCATGTCAGATCTTGTGGTATTGTGACGTCATCAATCTCTAAATTTAGAAAGTTTGTAAGGATGATTAACTGCATTTTAACTAGAATGAATTTTCCTGGAATAAAAGAAACTTGCTGTAGCGGTGAGCCTCTTTGAAGATTTCGAAATCAATGTCATCTAATTTCTATCATTTTCAAACAATTGCTCATCTAGAGTTCGAGACATTTTTAATGACGCTCAAGTACCTCCAACTGGGCTCAAAAAACGGCCGTTTGCATTTATTTTAACCTTTGCGATATGATTGGCTCGTTCTAGTCCAATCAGAGAACTTTAAAAGCAATGTTATCTTTTGGCGTGTGTACTTAACAGTAAGATAGATATTTAAAATATTTTGATTGAAAATAACTGAAATTGATGACGTCACATAAAGAGGATCAGTCTGATTTCTCGTGCAGATTAAACTGTTTCATTTTTTCAACATTCTTACAATTTTGTCGAAATTCAGTCAGGCTTACTTAGGCTTACCTGTGCATTCCAAAGAGATGAGAATTTTAATGATTTTTTTTTTGCATGATCCTCTGAAGATTTTCTGATGAAAGGTTTTGTGATGATTAAGTCTTCCCCAGCCTTCTTCCATGATAGTTTCTTTTCGTTATGATTGGCATGATAGTCTACAGACTTTGCAGTGGTGAAATTAACACGACCATAACAACACGTTTATAAGTATTATCTTAAAAAAACTAACTTTAAAAAAGTTCAATTGCGATGAAAAGTATCCAGCACTTTTTTTTTCCTCACTGTGAATTTACTCAGGAGAGGAGATTATTGAAATTTCTCGCAAACCTGTCTCTTCTCTTGAACCACAAAATCTTGCAAAAGAAACGAAAACGAAGAGTTGACCACAAATTTTCTTGAGGTCAATCAATGAACGGAAGAAAACATTATTTCAAAACGAAAACCAATCATTAATGAGGTAATCTTTGTTTTCAATACAGCTTTAATTACATTCTCTTAATTGACATTGAACGATTCAAAACGTGTCTCCATTAGTTTTAAGGAAAAAGGTTATTAAATTCAGTTTAATATGTGTAATTAATAACGTTGAAAAACCGGTCATTTTCCAGCACAGATTCGAATCATATACAGTACTCTTGGCTTTTAAGCTAAAGATTTCTAAAACCTTTGAGATGTAATGTAAAAGGGGCTTTGTTTTAAAAGAAAATTAGTTGTAAAATTAAGAACGTGTATAAACAGTTTTATCGTAAAATTATTTGGCAAAAATTTCAAAACTTTGCACATGTGGAATTTGAAAGCACATACATTTCCACACACATACATTCAAAGTATAAAGGGGGTCATGATTTGATAAACTCAAAATTAACCTTCTTGTCATTAATTACACAATGCGCATGCGTTCAATTTACCTCAAATCAAATAACTAATCTGCAGATTAGAGAAACCATAAATTTCAATCGGTATTAAAAGAGTTCATTAATTGAAACATAAAAACGTCAACATTAAATTGATCTTGTCTGGACAATATTTCAAACTCTACATCAATGTCTACTTATTTTCAATAAATATTGTTAAGACTTTATTTCCTCGTTCGCCCTGCTGATTATTGTCGACTTCAGCATAGTTTGTTCCCAACATCTTATCAATATGAACAGCCCTGTCTCGCAGACCCGGCGGAAATTATTCTGTCAGTGGGTTGATACGATGGCCCCTAGGGCTCAAAACACCCACTTCCAGTGAATGAATTTAGAACTGGAACTGTCATGGGTCAATGGCCCAGAAGGATCAAGTGTCACTGTGCGGGGAGCCTTAGGGGCCATCGAATCCAGTACGCACTGGAGATAACAAAATTGGATTTTTTTCGAATGCTATTGTTTTTCAGTTCGAAAAGTTAGTGAGAATGACAATGACATTTTTCAAATGATGAAAATTCACTGAGGATATTTCTATTTTTTCAATGGGAATCGGTGTTTTTCTTGTGAGGACTAAATTTCACGTTATTTTTCTACCGGGAAATGGTTGTTGGGCTTCACTGGTTCTATGATATAGGGATGTATGAAGGGAATGATGCATTGCGGTAATTTACTTGTATTATTGCTGACAACAAAACTGTTACGCCAGAAACTATTGACCATATAAGGAATAAACAGATTACAGAATTTCTTTTTTATTAATTTCATCATTGAGATGAGTTTACATTTACTTTACATAGCAGGATTCATTTCCGATCATCAGCTATTTTCTATAAATTAAAATTATTCTAAAAATGTCTACAATCTTATGAGCATGAGAAGTGGGAAAATAAATATTTCGAATATTATTACACATGTCTATAGTACAGTAGCTTATCATAGACATTCAGATGCTTAACTTTTGATGCGATGCGTCTGACAATACTACTTTCCTTCCGCTTTCTATATCCATAGCAACCAAAGCATTCCACCCACACGAGGCTGCTAATTTTATCTTGATACATCATGATGAGTTCACTTTTCTTTAGATACGACCCCACTTGTTTTTTACAAGTGTCAAAAGATAAACGCATGACGAAAATACCAACAATTAATATATCTGATTTTTGATTTCTCACGCTTTATTTTTATGGTATACGAACCTGCTTGCTTTTCGTATAAGAACAAACCATGTAAGAACATGTTAAGAACGTTTCAAGCAAAATTAAAAACATCTATCTAAAATGATTCCAATCAGTAAAATTAAGAACGTATATTAAGAATGTTTTATAAGGTTTGAATTTCAGAAAATTTAAGAACATACGTAGGCTTCCTTCTTTTAATCTTTTCATAATAAATATGACCTTTTTGAAAGAATTTATTATTTTTGAGTCCATTAGCATTACCCGATAATTCATAGACCCCCTGTTTTGAGGGAAAACAAATTGTTAAAAGTTTTTTCCATAAATTACGTCATGAACAATTGTTGCCTCGATTTAAACACATTACTATACTGTAGTGATTATTTCTCAAGGGACTCCAATCAAAGTAAACTCTTCATATAAGTTCCACAAAAATCCATATGAGAATTGATTACCTTGTTAACACCTTGAAAGAGAAGCAATTGATGTTCGTATGTTCGATGAAGGTTTATGAAGGTCTATTACAAGTCAAAACGTACACAAAAATGAATATTATTTTCAAAGCACGCACTTCAAATGTTGGTTTTTATGACTTGCAATTTTTTCTCAGCTGAAATTGGATATTGACTTAAAGGACTTTGAAAAGTCTAGATCATGAAAGCTTGTTTTGAGTGATTGTTTTCCAAATATTTGTGTTCAAAAGAACAAATATTAGCTTGATTTGATCATAAAGTCGATCTTGAGGTTGAGACTTGCTTTTATTTTCCTAATGACTCAAGCTCTCATTTCGAGCGAATGTGTCACGCCACATGGCTCATGAAATAATATTAAAGCATTATATGTCTGGCTTACTCATTTTCTCCTAACCTTGTGGTAGTAATTGCAAATTACTTTCAGACATTATCAATATCATTATTTCGAGATTCAAAGTACCAGAAAATTATTATATTTTATTTTTACTAATCGTGAGCCTTGTGTTACTAGAACTACCTGTAGTGTCAAAGTATATAAGAACATAAAGCTTCGAGGTCAAAAAATTAAGAACATGTTAAGAACATTTGGAGACTTTGAGGAATCAAGAGTATAGAAACAAGAGCATTTTTTTCGTTTTTGATTATGTACCATGAATTAATTAGAAGACTTAATAAGAACATTTTAAGAACATTTTGAAGGCTTGAAACCAAAAAAGTTAAGAACATCAGAAGGCTTCTTAGAATTTTAATGTTCTTATAAAAAAAGTCGTGTAGTCGGTACAAAAGGTATTAAGCTTGTCAAAGTTTAAGCTGTTCGAAAGAAGCCTCCTGAATCCCAATCTTACATTACATGTGACGTAATTTTAGTAAACCCAGGGCTACACTTATTAGCACCAAACCCAAATGACGTCACATATTACGTAATTTGAGATGCCGACAGGGGGTGTTGAGAGATTGCGATATTTTATGTTGAAGGCTTTTTGTGTAACTGTATGAGTCGAAGTGTCAATGAGAAAAGTAAACAGGGTTTTTACCCTATATGGGAGAGTTGGTTTGCGATTATAAAATAATGATGATTAGATTTAATGTATTTAGTTTGATAACAAGTGTGTTTTATGGAGGGGTGAGTGAAGTAAGTGAAAAATGTTAATGAAAGTTCCATCATCATAATCATATAAGAAATGTGCTGTGTATGATTGAATTGATGGAATGTCAAACATTTCTTTGTTTGATGAAACAATAGAGAGATGACACGATAGTGGTGTTTTATAAATGAACGCGTGTACTATACAATTAGTTCAAATCAGTAGAATCATACACAGCAACAAGACCTCCAAAATATTTTTGTGGTCATTTTTTTATAGAAGGCTTCCTTCAGAATATATTGAATATTTGAAATCAGAGCAAATATGGAAACAAGTTTGGTTATCGTTTGTACTTTATGTTTGATTGCGAATCAGATTGTGAAAGGGCTCGAAGGTAAGGGTCATTGTTTTTAACCATTCTTTCTTACTAAATCTTAAATATTTTACCGAAAGAATTTGTATTTTAAGAGCCATGCATGAATACGTTAAACATTTTGTACTTTTCTTTACTTTTTAGTGAGTTTGGATAACGACGTGAAAAATATCGTCCACAAATTCAACCAAGTTGATATCACGAACGAAAACTCGGTGGAATATAATAACCATTACCATGAAGAAGGTACCATTTTGTTTTCGAACATCGCGTTGTTTTATTTTAACTCAGCTAAAGAACTTTTGATGAAAGGAATTCGATCGAAACTATAGGAATGGATGCGGAAAAATAATTTAACTTTTCATATGGTGTTTTTAAGAATTTGTTTTTTTCTTCTCCCTCCAGAACAAGTTCATGAGCCGAATCCTTGTCACATGGTCAATTCCAAATATGGTTGTTGTTGGGACCAAAAGAATATTGCTCTTGGCCCATATGGAAAAGGGTGCCCAGGTAAGAACAAAGTCATTGCCACAACATCTAATTCATCTTACAATTTGAGACCACGTCGTTCTTTAATACAGAAGTCTCTAAAAATCACTTGATTAAAATAATAGACACATTTTTGTCTCGATGCTTTGTTCTCCAGACTCGTTTAAGAGACTTTACTACAGAAAACCTGAGTGGTTTCAAACTGGTAGGTCCATAACCTCACAAACTTTGTATAAATACATACTGTTAAAATGTCGTTCAATGTTGCCTATCATACTATACTAGATATTGTACTCAGTGCAAGTTTAGTGGTTTTCCCCGCTGTGAAAGGTATTCGATGATGAGTCATATCTTCACATTATATCTTCTAATCCCTTGAGATAACGCTCTGCGTGATGAGGTATTGAAATTAAAACAATCTCCATAAAAAAGACGGACAGAAAATGCATCGTTTAATAAAATGCTTCATCTCATTTCATAAAATCTAGACATTCCATGAATTCTTTTGCAAAAAGTTTAATGAAATCTCTTTCTTTTCTTGCAGCCTGCAAAGATCACAAACATATGAAATGCAAAAACTGGAAAAAGAATTGTCATGAGCGAATCGTTTCCGCGATGTGTCCAGCCACCTGCGGTTTATGTCGTAAGTCTTTTAATGATCAATTCTTATATATATTTTCAGCAAATGTCACTTTTTTCTTTTCCAAAAACTCCAGATTTTAGCGCAACCTTAAAACTCAGAACTAATTAAATTTCTTCAATATTTCAGCAAATATCAAGCCAGTCAGGAAAGGATGTCAAAACGATAAATTATGGAATAAATTATGTCCAGTTTACAAACGCCTTGGATTTTGTTCTCAAAGCACGATATCAAGACACTGCAAACTGACTTGTTCTCTATGCACGTAACCATAACAACGATGGCACACAAGCTAACTTTCATGATGTTTTTTAGTTCCCATCCTTCAAAAAGATAACATTTAATATAGATAGAATGACATTATTTTGAGGAACAGAGGCTACAGTGCTTTGGTTTCTTATTTTGTAAATATACTTAAGTTTAAAGTGTAACCAAAACTGAAATCAAAACGAGGATTACATCCAAACGAGGCTGATTTCAGTTTTTGTTACATGGCCATATAGTTCTTACTTTTTCACGATATTTTTTTTGGTCTGACTTTTATTTTTTATATTTATGAGCAAAACAGATTTAAAGAGAGAATTTATTTATATATTATGTGTTGTACAGAGGATGCTTTTAAAAATATATACTTTAACATATTATACAAAATGCAAATAAATCTTAGAGATTACAAGACAGTAGATCAACGACTGCAAACTTTTTTGTTGACAGACTTCCCATCGTTCTTTTGACTTTTTACAAATATCTGACATTTTTGTCAAGCATTCTCGAAATTCTTAGAAAATACTTCTGAAATCTATTTTGATCATTATTTTCATAACAGCTTTCGTTTATGGAAATGCTAATTCCTTTGAAGTTCTATAAACAAAAACATTACAAAACCTTGCATACCAGTACAAAAAAAAAAAACTTACTGTAGCCCTTGCTAGATTGGCTCCGTTTCGGTGAAATATGTTTGGGTTAGGAGAATGTAAATTGATAATCAAATCAGACTTGAGTATCCGTTGTTTGTAAAGCCTCTATTTATGATCTCATATGATTTCACTAAGTCGATACCTTTATCAGATTAAAAGGAGGTATGATTTAAAATCTTTTTATCAAGTTTTCACCTATTATGAACATTAATCTCTTAAAGGTTAATTGGCATTTTTTATGCTGGAATTCCTTTTATCTAGTGCGAATATTGAAGAGAGAGTCTATTATTCCTAACCCCATCTTGTTGATATGAGAGAGCAGACGCCATCCTGTTTCAGTCGAACACTTTATGGTTTGGTTTCGATGTCGGGATACTGATGATTGAAGCAAATAATTTTTCAAAAAGACCTGACCTTGACGACCGACGAAGAAGTGCTGCCCAGGTCGAAAGGTGGACCCTGTCAGAGACTAATTTGTCTAAGTGCGTGGCAAATTTTTATTTTTTTATTTTCCCAATGGCGTGAGATAGAAAATCCTATTTTCCACTTAGATGACAAGAGGGGTCAGAGAGAAAGGGGTGTGGTAACGTTCACTTTTTCTCAGGACACGGCGATCTGCTATCGGATTCAAGAATTGAATAAATCTAAATTTTTTGCTGAATTATTTGAAAATCCGCAAAAAAATATTTTTTATCCTTTTTGTATTATGGTTCTACAGGAAAAATTTGAACTCTGTAGCATTAATACAGCCGTAATTATCTTAATTCCGATTTTGAGGGAAC
>JAUJPO010080539.1:0-10689 GCA_032270745.1 Tiaropsis multicirrata
ATCTGGTTCATAATATGTTCCTCAAATGTCAGCTCACTGTCAATTGTCACTCCAAGATCTTTTTCGCTAAAGACATGATCTAGAATTTGATTTCCCAAGTGGTAGGGAAATGCATGCTGGGTATGAAAATGCAAGTAGATATCAAGGATTTCATAGACGAAAACCGACAAAAACCCTATCGTTGAACATATTGATGTTGATGAGATCGATGGTATCTCGATTCACCACGTGGGAAAACTGATCTAAACACAAAACTTTATTTTCAAATAAGCAATTGTTTAATAATTATAACTATTGAATTTTGTGACCGTGTACCTTTTATTTTATCATTTGAAATCCCTTGCTATGGCCTTTGGGTATATTTTATAAAAATATTAATTGCATGAGAGATTCCTTTTTTTTCTATTATACCAAAAGCCTGGACCTGATTGGCCTTAGTATATAATAAAGAAAGAATGTTCTTACAATGTTCAGACTAAGGGACTCTTTAGTAGCTCCAAATGTGCTGTCCTATTTTGTTAAAGATTTCCTATTGAGAGATTAAAGAAAAATACTTTTAACTGGATCAAGGACCTCAAGTTTACTATTGCAGTTTTAATTTTTATGACGCCATCACGGTGACGTCACATTTATGACGCCATCACGGTGACGTCACAAAACAGGGGTGTACTTATTATTTAAAGCAGGCCAAAATTTAAAACTTGCAACAGTTGAATCCATATTCTACATTCAAATACGCTTCATTTGGTACTCGGGTATGTTATGGCACGTCCAAAAAAACTGGTAAAAATTACCCTAAATTTTGCACACCACTAACCGGTGGAATATGCAAAAAAGGATAACTGAAATGAATAAGGCAAAAAGTTACGGTAAATTCTGTACAATTCTGAACATGTCGTAACTCACCAGAGTATATTATGCACAGCCCTTTTACATCAGTCATCAGGCACCCTATTACCTCTTCTATCATTTTTTTAAAGCCCAGCTTTGCTATTTCACCAACATGACTTTAAATCTTGTCTCTTACCAAATTACGGTGTTTTAGATGATAACCAAAAGCAGACAACGGCTAGAAAACACAAAATAACTGTTCAGAAGTGTTTTCAGGGCTGGAAAAATGCAAGGTGCTATTTTGACTTTTGGTTCCTGGAAAAATACATCTGTTCAAGGAGAATATTTATCGCCTGGGTAAAAATATCTGTTCGATGAGGAAATTCGTGCTCCTGGAAAAATGCATGTGATATACAAATTGCTCCTGGAAAAAAAGTATCTGTGTTCTGTTTTTTTTTCCCCAAAATGTTCTTTCTGGAAAAACAAATGTGGTTCTTTTCATGATTGCTCCTGGATTTTACTAACACAACAACAACAGAGTTCTGCTGGAAAATTTGATGTGTTTTATTTTCAAACGCTCCTGGATTTTCCAAACAGATATTTTGTTGAAATTGGTGCCTGTCCTTTTGATAAAATTAACTTCCTCCTAGATTTTTATGTCTGTTCGCTAAGCAAAATGTTCCTGGATTTTCTCTCCTGGAAAAATAGTACAGACATTTGAAAAAAGTCCGCTGGCGGCTGCTCTTGGATAATCTTTTTAGACAGCTGATGGTTTTATTTGGATTGGACTGTTGTTCTTTACATTGGATTCCATTTTTTAGCCAATGTAGAGGGTTTAATTTTCCGAATTTTCTTTTCACATCAGCTTCATTAAACGCTTGAAATTGTTTTCAAATTTTAAATTGTATACAATGAATCTACTTTTTAAAGACTTCCAATTCAAGCATGACTATGGAATGCCACTGATAGGTATGGGGTGGAAACCCAAATATTATATTTATATTGTTTTTCCAGGGTCAAAAAATCTACAATTGTTATTCAAGTGACAAGTTGCAAGTGGCAAGTGGTGCAGATAACAGAGCCAGAGGTGTAAAATATGGAAACTGCCATTGCTGAACTAGGTTATAACTTATTGCTCTATGGGTGTAGCGTGTAGCATAGCAGATGTTACACAAATTGTTTTCGATCAATGATTTTGAGACGTAATAAGGAAATAAAAAATTTCATTGAAAGAAAGCGAAAGAATTGGCATAATGGCTTGGAACATGCTTGAAATTTAGGGTCTCTGGGGGACCGCTTTGATGATTGAGGTCGGGGCACCAATATTTTTAAACATTGTAAAGAGGTCAAGTAAAGTTTAAAAATTATATTTGACTTGGGTAAAAAGTATATATTTGTTTTTGTTTTGGGCAACCCAACCGCGGCGGCCTGCTCAACGGTAAAGTTGAACATAACATGAATATTTTTCAAGAAACAAAACAGGAATATTTTTCTGCTGAGCAAGTTCGCTACGTGAAGCAACAAAAGCCCCTGCGGGGCAAAAATGAAGCAAATAAAAAAGGGTAAAAGCGCTAAAAATATTTTCCCTTCTTTTTTGTTTATTTTTTGCACACGTCACTAAACACTACTTTTTTTAACGTGAAACATTTCGAACGTCAATAACACCCTTTCTTTAAATTCTGCGCAATGGTATGGTATGAATATCATAATCGCGGTAATAAATGTGCCATAAGGTGGCGTAGGTGGCGTAGTAGAAAAACATCCGAAATTAAAATAATAATGCATTAAATAGATCTTATCGATTTATGTAACTAAGTGACCAGCAGTTATGTAATTTTACCTCTTGTTCCTTATCTACACAGAGAAAAAAATATGTTAGTATAACGTATAAAGTAGGCCAGTATTATTATAAATTTTTAAGCGTTTCCTCGCTACCTCAAACAATTTAAACTATCTCTATAACTTACCGAGTTATGTAATTCGGTGACTTAAGTTATGTAAGTTGGCCTTGATTTATTTCCCGTGAAGTAGTTTCTGCGCTACCATCAGTTTTTCAAATTGTTTAAAAATGTTGAATACTTCCGACCATTAAATATATTTCCACCAGTTCTACGAGAGAGAAAAGTAATTTGCTGTCGCCTCAATATTTCACACAAAATTTCATCCGCGCTACGTTTATGCAACGATGTAAAATCATCAGTAAAAACATTAAGCGCGAAAGATAAAGTATTATCCACAACTTCAGAAAGAACCAGACCACATTGCCAGACCTTTCTTACTTCAGCCGACAAATCAATGTGATGGTGCAAGTCAATCAACCCTTTCAAAACAATTCTGCCAGGCCTAACAAGATTCCAACAAAATGACAACAGAAGAACTAAACCAACAACCTCGGACAACTTATACCAGTAGGGGGTCTCGTCAACCTAGCCTTGACATCGATCTCTATGCCCAGACCGTCACGACCCGAGCTGAGCCTTCCAGCTTGTCCTCGACCTCGGGACACCAAGAGTTTAACGCATAGAGAACATGATCTCTTTTTGCCAGACAGTTTCCTAAAGAGTTGCCCACAAGAAGAAAGTCATCCAAATAGTGGCAGGTGGAGAAGATACCTTGTCTTGATTTGTCAAAAGAAGTATAGGGCCCCAAACACTATAAGGAGCAACGCTATCATTGACCGATTACCCAGATGGGACAGAAAGATCTGTGAAGTTCTAGGAAGATGCGATGGCATCTTCTCCTCTTAGGAACTGCCCCATTAGGAGAGCACTTGAACCCACAAAGGGGGTGGGGGATGCGAAGGGCCCAACTGTGTGACGAAGCTTCAGTTCTTGACGATAGTAGTGGAGACAGCCTCCTCATTCTTAGCAGCAGAAAATAGTTAGAGCTTTAACTCAAAGGCACAAAACTTTAAAACCAATGCAACACGAAAGCCATACTCAAAATCAGAGACCAAAAGGGAATGGATATATAGATCATATCACTGCTGCTGGACACCATACGTGGTCGGGGAAATATTAAAAAAATGCATAACAATTGTCCATGCCAACAACCAGGAGGGAAGGTCCAACACTTATTATGTATGTATAGTATTTTTACATCGTTGGTTTATGCTTAGTTTGAAATTGCGAATGGGGACAGTCCCTCTATGAAAATGAACATTTAAATTTTCCGAAGACATAGTGTCCGTGTACCAACAAGACTTCCTTTCCGAGTACTCCAGTCCTTGATAGCATTACAACTGATGACTATGAAACCATAGTATAAGAAAGCCTATGATGAAACGAATGATACAATTCATGGTGTATAAATAATTGATTGGTTGAATATCATAATCGGTAATAAATGTGCCATAAGGATGGCGTAGTAGAAAAAAAATCCGAAATTAAAATAATAATGCAAGGTCAAGGCCAAATTACCGCAAATTACATAACTGGTTAGTTATAGCTATACCTTTTCGAGTTATGTAACTCGGTGACCAGTTATGTAATTTGGCTTTGACTTTTACCTTGCCTTAATGTCCTTTACATACACTTCCATAGGAGACACCTCCAACTCATTACATCAATAGACCTTTTCATAAATTACGTCACGAGCAACGACTGCCTCGTTTTGAATTGAGCGCTATGGTAAACGAATCCCGAGGGAGCTTTTTTAAACCTGACTCCATTGATAGATGTGTCATTTTGAGTCTCGTGAGACATAATCACCTTGGTAATTGTATGAAAACGGGGCAGTCGTTGGTCGTGACGTAATTTATGAAAAGGTCTATATAATATATATTTTTAGTGCATTTTCAAATATGAAGTAACAAGTTAATTTTCCCAAAATTAAAATTCACAAAATTAAAAGAACATTTTGTTCTTTTAGACATGCACAAGCCATAGCGTCAGTGCAAGCGTATTGCCATTGGTTGGTGAAGTGTCAAGGGGCCGCTCAAAACAATGAGAATGGTTTACAGAAATTCCAATCCATCGTTGTCTCAATGCTTGATACCATACGTACTTTGTTTAGTAAAGAGGTGAGTAAAGAATCTAAGCTAGGTCTCGAGATGGATGCAAACCGCCAAACATTTTACTTTCAACATTTCAACGGTCGATGTTGGAGGGTTGGTGCGGTAAAAAAACACGTCAATGTAATGAAAAAAACTATGCAAAATGTTGAAAGGGAAATTTTTGATGGTTTACACCAAGCTTATTTCCCTTTTCACACAAATGCCATAGGACTAAATTACTAAGGACTCACGGTATACTGCTACCAATACTGCAACGACTTTCTTTTGTTAGTAAACGATTAACGAGGACTGACATGAGACACGAGGCTCTGTGTTTCTCGGACACATCTCTCGAACTAAAGATAGACGTGTACCAGACGACCCCTCTTTTTTTTTGCGCAGTACACAAGGATATAAAAAACATGATAAAACCATCTTTAACTGGTTGCTTTTTTATTGCGTTTCCGATGATCAAGTTATTGGCTTTCATTGATTAATGAATACGGATGACTGACATTGCATTGCTTCAATCGACGTCATTCTGTCACCTTAAAAACAAACTACTGAAATTTGAGTCAGAAAGTGTTAACGTCACCTCCCCCCCTCCCTAAATCGTGGGGTACTTTCTCAGTCAGTGGGAGGGTCATTTATCGAGCCATATATTAGAAAGAACCCTGGGGTTGTACACAAGGATAAATCGTTGGGTTGGTTTAATATAGGTGGTTTCTAGTGAGCGTCTTCTTTTTTCTTTGTACACAGGTTCCCGAGAGGATATCATCACCAGCCGCTCATCTTTTACTTTCCATAACAACCACAGTTCGTCCCAGTTTCTTTTTGGCTATCGAACAAGGACAAGAATTATTTCAAGCGGTAGAAGGCGGTTGCAAAGAATGCAGTCAAACGGTAAATTCATTTATCAGATGAGCAGAGTCGATGTTTCTTTCGTAGTCAGACTAGGTACCTTGAGAGGAGAATTTTCGGTATTTTCTCAGGGTTTGTGTCGTCTAGTGTCGATAGCGGCCGAACAGGAGGAGAGGAGTATGTCCCTCTTTCGCTGGCGCTAGTATTCTTGGTTGATTTTTTACAATTAATCTTTCTTTTTGAGAACTAAAAATTTTCTAACATTTGAATGAAATGCAGTTTCAGAGTGGTGACCAGAGACCGTGGTCTTTTTCGTTTCGAATGAATCGACCTTTTTGAGGTTAGGTCTGGAAGCAGTGTTTTCAAACTGCCAATATAATATTAAAAAGTTGTCTTGTTTTTAATTTCTACTTCTACTTTTTCTTTAGGTACAAACCTTACTGTACCGTGCACTTTCCAATTCACTCATTCTAACGTGGAATTTCTTAAATGACGGGCAACAGGTAAACCACCCACCCACCTTACAAAAAAAACGTCTACCACATCTCTCATCATTTTTTATTCTCCAATTGTAAAAATATCTGTTGACCCATTAAGTGTCCTTCCCTTTTTAACTTGAAGTTTTCATTTTTGGTCGATGGCAATGGGCTGTCTATTGCGGTCTTTTGTTGGAGAGATTTTGACCTTGAAAATGCCAAAAAATGCCAAAAATGTTTGTGAGATTCAATATCATTTAAATCCATCACTAAGATCGTTTTTTTTTCGTCTGTATTTGTTTTAGGAATGGGAGAGCCGCTCAGAGAACCATCACAAGCTAATCAAAACACTCTGCAAAGACATCACCTCCATCAACATGGCTGCCCTGTTGTCAAACCCAGGTGCCAAAGAACAATGTATGTTTTTCTATTGATATTCATTGCGTAATCTTTTCTATACGGAAACATCCCAAGAAGCAGAATTCTAATTTCATTGTTAGAAATTCAAAACTAGTGACAAGAAACACCCGGGCGGCTTTTTAGGGGGCGGCTTTTTAGGGCGTTTCCTTATAAACGATTTCGTAAATGGATATCATAGATCTGATTTTCTTTTGACTCTACACACATTTTCATTAATAGAACACTGTGTGACCAGAGAAAGCCTTTGGATGTTCTAAACTTTTCTTAAATCAAGCCTTAAAATGTTCTTAATATATTCTCCATTTTACTAAGAAGTTCTATTATATCGTTCTGTTTCCTTTGAGAAATCTCCTTAAGAAGGCTTTTTAAAATGTTCTTATAAAACATGTTCTTAACTTTTAAAGTATTATGTTCTTAAATTTCGTTTGTGCTTAAAAAGCATGTACAGCTAAAATTCAGTACTAGATTTAGCTAGCCTATGACTTCTCTCCTATGAACTAAACTACATTCAAGAGTAAAAGTACAACTACAATCCTTAGCATAGCAACCAAGCTAACGTTAATTCTTTTCCATCATCCATAGATAAAAACACTATCAAAAGCATACTCTGTGACATCATCGTGGAAGCAGCAACGTTGTTTCGTTGTTTTTTTCAACGTTATTACTCACAGTAGTAAAGGCGTATTGAAACAACTTTTAAAATTCGTCTTTTTTTTTCATCATCCGTAGATAAAAGTACGATCAAAAGCATTTGTAGCATACTCAGTGACATCGTGGAAGCAGCCTCAAGCGAGGGAACAAAATCAAGAAAAATCATGCACAATTCAGTCCACGATTACATCGATGTCTTTTCTCACGTATTGACTGCTTACATCACGGATACAGGTTAGTGGATTTTGACTGATTTTAAGTGGAAACCAGGTTGGCGCAAAAGAAACAAAAAGTCAATAAGTAATAACTCTCCTGGTTTCTATATGAGAGCAAATTCTTTCGTTATATCCATTACTTTGCCAGCAGTTTCATCGTTAATTCAAAACTAGTTACACCTATTATAAAAGATTGCGTAATGGGATATCATATATATATGGTGACGCTGTTTAGGAGCTCTCTGTCGTTCGTGTAACGTTTTTACCAACATTTTATTGCTCATAAAGATACGGTTGAACACCAACTAATACTTCTTCTAAATTACTGTTTCTCTTTGAGTCTCTTTGCTTTGGATTTGAAATACATTTTTTGCAGTGTAAGGACAGATGAAGCTTTACCTCTTTATCCTCTTTATCTTGAAAGTTTTCGTTCTAGCTAGAACGAAGGTGTTATGTCTACCTTGCTATATTGTGGACTAGCCTGTAGAAATGTGCTCTATCTAGAACATAAAGGTTAAAAACCCGTTCGTCGTCGTCGTGATTTCTCTCGGGTGCTTGACTTCAAGAGATTCTCTTTAAGTCAAGAGATTTTACATTTGATTTGGTCTTCAAACAGATGATAGGCCAACCCTAAAAAATTCTTCGTTTCCGCGTTACCGGGTGACGAATAAAAAACTCATGCGGGAGGCCGGAAAAATTTTTTTTTTACATATTTTCTGGGATGTGATAGTGTGTTTAAGTTCAAAAACTATAATTTCTTTTGTTAAAGATGTTTGTTTGTTTGCTTTTCCAAAATTTCTGAAATTTTCACATGCATTCTAAGTTCATTATTTTTTGCGGCCGGCTGACCTAAAAAGAATTCTCACCCGGCCGGTAACTTTTTTTTAGGGTTGGCCATATGTAACATTATTTTGTTTTAGATGTTGCTGACAAAATCATGTTATTCCTGTTGGAATGTTTGCGAAGTCTTCGTATACAGATGGGTACGGTTGGTGTTGAAAAACTTGTCAATACATTGCTGGAACTTCTCAAAAGGTACTGTACCTGACTGGAATTTATGCGCGACGATTGCAAATATCTCTGTTCTGCTAAAGAATTGTTTCTGCTTGGATCTTTACTTTAATCAAACTTATTCCAAAGCTAAAGTTTAAAAACTTTACGTTTTTTGCGAACTACTAGGATACTCGAAACGAGATTGAGTAAAATTTCATACTGGGGCAACCTCAAACGGTCATGATTGAAATTTTACATTTTCAACTCCCGGACAGTAGTTTTATGACCGGACAAGCGACGATTTGATCCTGCGGACACATATCCTTCACCCCCCTGGCACATATATTGCCTTGAACAGCCCATTTTTTGCGTCAACAGCAATCGTTAGCTCGGCTGGCTTGCGGAAAACATTAAATTTACAATAAAGATTTTATATATGTGACTTTTTATTGTTTTTCAGAGATCAAATTTTGTTTATCATTCAAAGTGGAAATACTTCTGGTATCAATGCATTAAGCAGGTATAAGTTGCTCTTTTTTGAAGTACTCCGTCTTTTGCTTTTTGTTTTGTGCTTTGTCAAAAACCAGTCAGTTCTCTTCGTTCAGATTTTGGCTGTTTTTCCAAAAGTAGTAAGTACTCCAAACCTCTTTATTATGAAGATAACATCGGTTAAAGTTAAGGATTTAGAATCATCTGAGAATCACCGAGCCTGGTAGTTTCTTTAGATGTAATTTTTTAAGTGTCATTTCTATGTCGAGAGGCTCTAGTCATTTCCACCTCCTTTTTTATAGTTCATTAATTATGGAAAATTCATTCCGTGTCAACTATCTGGGAGCTCTTGAACCTACGCACTGACTCATTGATATAATTTTTCTTATTATGATGATATTTTTCCCTGGTAGGTTTTTGAAGATGCTGGAGTTGATCGTCCAAGAGCATAATCCATCGTTTAAGACGCTCTTACCGAACGTTATTTCTTTCTGTTTGAACGACATTCTACCAATACTAGCTGAAGTATGTGTTTTTACTCCAATATTCAAAGAGGGTTTTTTAAGCAGAACATTTGTTATGATGAAGAATTAAAATCCCGGGAGGGGGTGTATTGAAGTTAATTTTAAAGGCGTTGTCTAACCTTTGGTCGACCTTCGCCCAGAGAGGATTATGTTTTGAAAGTTTGATGGAAAGCTAAGTTTAGGAATTATGGTGAAGAAGAAATTTTATGAGATATTACATTTGGATGTTATGGTGTTAAAATCCCGGGAGGGGGGGGGGGGGAGGAGGCACTGACTCGATTAAAAGAAATTGACACGTGCGGCCAAAAACGTCTTCGAATTCAAACCCTTATTTTTCTTCTATTCTTATGATATTTCCAGCACAACGTGCCAGACTTGAAAATGGATCTTTTAGAGTTATTTCATCAATTGCTCTTACAAAACTGGCGATACTTTTTCAAGTCGAACGTCTTGTCAAAGATGAATGGTGAAGACCAGGTTCAACACGAAGACCAGTTCCTTACTATTTTAAAGGTATAGCTTTTAGTTCGTGCAAGTTTTTTTTTCAATGAGAAAGATCTATTTCTTCCAGGTCTACTGTGTAATTGTCAGCGTACTTCATTCTTTCGTTTAAATGGGCTGAGTCCGCACCTCACATTTTCTGGGACTACAAAATGTTCAGGAATTTTCTTTCTTATCAAAAGACCGCAGACAGAACGTTTTAAACTGACCAACAATAAAAGTCTCAAAAACGTGGGGAAATTGCCCTATACAATTTTTGACCCTACACCCCGTACACATATCGTCGTCAACTAGCCCAATCGCAAAATTAGTGTGAGAAAGAAATTGCAAATTCTTCAATTTGGTTAATCTTTGATTTTAAGGTGGACCCTGAAGTCATATTGATGACTTCCACCTTCGTATGACTTTAGGGTGAATCTCAACATCAAAGAGAAACTGCATAAAATGATTTAATCCTTTCTGTGCCGGAGCATATTCCAATTCCTCAAAACAAATTAACAACATTTTTTGAAGGCGACTCGGTTTTTTTATACACCTCAAATAAAAAAAAGCCGTTTTGCAGAGTCGCGATGGGTCAAAAACCTACATTTATGTCCAGTATATTTGTCATGTGACCTTGCAATTGACATTTCACGATGCCAAATATACTGGACATCGGTCTAGCGAGTGAAAAGTTGCGATGTCAAATCTACTGGACGTTTTCACAGAAAGGGTAAACGACCCTGCCCCCCCCC